>JAKSZP010016015.1:0-124963 GCA_022478985.1 Massospora cicadina | reverse complement strand
GTGGGGACGTTGCACAACCTTGAGGCAGAAGAGTAGGTTGGAAGAGAACCTTACTGCAAAATAAGAGAGCATTTATCCTGATCTTGGGGATAGAGGTCCATTTACCAATAACTGCTATACAGGTCAATGGTGGAAAAGAATTTAGAGCTGGAGAGCTGGGCTAGGGCATTATCAATGTGGGGAATAGGATAGCTATCCTTCTTAGTGAGTGTCACAATTCTGATATGACTGAATGATAAGCCCTAAGTTGTGATGGCGGAATGGATAGGATCTGCTGAGTTTAGTATAAATAATGAATATTTGAGCGCCTCTAGGTGAGGCGATATTGGATTGTTGGGAAATCGCCTCAAATTAGGCGATTGTGAAATTAACAAATGAAGAATCGATGGAATCAATGAGATATGGTGAATCATATTGCTAAGCCATGAAAGCGTAGCAACCAAAGTTGCTACAATATAGACAAGATGAGATGATCAAGGAAGTTAGTTGTTATTAGTTTTAAAGTGAGTGTAACAGCGATAATCCGCTGTATTGAAAATATTAGATAAAAGAGAGTTGAGGGAGCAAGTGCTCCATTTTATTTATTTAAAAGTTTATTCTGTTGTGTCAAGACAACGATCATCATATCGTTGGTCCTAATTGCTCAGTGGGTCAAACCCTGTGAAAAATCCGTTGGCATATCTCTCCAATATCGTCAATTTTATAACAGTGAGGTTATTCAGTTTGTGGTAGTCCATAACTACCCAAACGTCTCCATTTTTTTATCAGTGGAAGTGTAATTGACCATATGCTTTGAGAAAGAATAGCAACCCAGCGTCCAACAGCTATTTGAGCTCCATCCGTATCTGTAGCTCCTCACCTTTTGATTTATGGTAGGGCTTATAATGGATGGGACAAGCATCCCCAACGTCAATAGATGCGTCCAACCCTTCATGCGCCCACAGTCAATATCAGAGTTAGAGAAGATATCGCTATAGGACTTCAGTAAGGTGTGGGCCTTGTCAAGCTCAACGGGGGTTAGTTCATCAGAAATATGAACTGTAGGCAGGGTACATACTGGTTAATCATTGGGTAAGCTCATATCCGCCATAGACCCCATACAGTGCACTGCTTGATGTCCTCAATGGGAATCAGCCAGCCTTGTCCAATCTCATGATGCTTTTTTATGACCACATTCTTAGGGGTAAGATTCCTCAGCAGGATACTGATAGGTAGCTGATAGGCTGGGTCTCGCACGCCTGGTAATACTTGGGGCTAAAGAGGACTAACACCATTAACACTGGTTAGGTGCAATAAACAGTTGTGGGAGATTTTCAGAGTAATTTTGGTGTCAACTACCATTTGTTCACCTGCCTTGGATACTACCTTTCAGAAGCATAAAAAGTAATTTCCTCTGGAGCCCACTGATGGAAGCAACATCTTGGTGTTGCATCCTGCCATCATGTAGTGCAGGGCAAATTGGAGGAGGGTTACGCAACGGTGCAAGCGTATTTTTTATTAAGCTCGTTGTTGGCCAGAACCGGGGGAACCTCATAGTTAAGCAGGGAGATATAGCACTGTTTCAAGTTAATGATCCCATTATACTCAATCATAAACTGAGTACCAATGAGCATATTATAGGTATTGTTGGCTAAAGTCACCGCTGGGGCGAATAGATGGAGCTTCCTTTATCTGATGGTTAAAGATGAACAGGCCCCAATGGCGTGAGTGATGGTTGGACCAGCAGTGCCAAACTCTTGTGTATATTTGAGATCAGGGGCCAGATAAATTTTTCTAATTAGTCTTGAGGACACGACATTCACAGGGGATCCAGTGTCCAGGATATAAGTGACCCATACTCCATTGACAACGACTTCCACCTTAGTTAGGGTCCATCCTAGTGGAGGAAAGAGCTAAGACCTCCTTTAGATGGAAAGTAGAGGCATGTCGCTGACAGTATCAGGGTATTTGTTTTAGATATACTGCAGAGTATGGAACACTGGGTGGATTTGATCAGCGTAGCTATGAGCTGGTCAGAGTCACTGGCAGTGTCAACAATCTCAAACCCCCTCAGCACTTAGTGAAGATAAGTTTGGCGGGGTATCCAAGCCATGTATACTCTTTCTGGGTTCATCTGTTGGGCACCTCTACTTCAATTGGTGCCCCTAAGACATAATAGCCACTACCTTCACAACCCCCTTCAGATTCATTATCAGAGGAGTTATTAACGCACGTCAGATAACAATAAGGTGTGAAGTAGGTTTAGGGCTTCCTTTACGGCAGGATGGGTCCTGAGATTGCTCATCCATCTTATTGACTTTTGGAGGTGGCATTGGCATTGTAATAGCTCTATTTTTTGGCCTTGGCAATGACAAGTTTGAGCTGCTCCATGACCTCAGGTTTTGAACTAGAGGCAGCCCAAGTTGAGGCTGAGGGGAATCAAGGCAGCGGCTTGGATGGACATGACATTTAATATACCTTAGTAGACTTCTCTGAACGAAGAGGAGTTCAAGGCAAAGTAATAAATGACTACACTGGATGAGCATTTATAACTGAATGTCAGGAAACTGGCAGATAAAGTTTAGACTGACCTTCCAATTGGGATGCAAAAACACTCAAAAGGTGAACCAGAATTCCAGGGGCATTGCCACTCAAACGACATTATAGTGTGCAGGAAGAAAAGCAATGATTGTGTGCTGACATGTCACAAGCATAAAAAGAAACCCATCGAGGAACCATACTGTTGTAGCTCCAGGCCCGACTGGCCTTGGCGTAGGGAGTTGCATGATTAGATTGGGTAGTTTGGCGCTCCCCATAGGGTAACTGGGCATGAAAACATTGGCGAGTGGGTGGATCCTCGCCTGGAGTGGGGATAGGTAAGCCAACAGGATACCAATATCCTGCTGATGGATGGCCTCCGCAATTGGAGAGAGTTCCACGAGCTTCTTCACATAATAAGCCTAATTGAAAGCAGTAAGAACCAGAGTTACTAACATGACTAGGATTTCCCGGTCAATATGAGGCTCGTGAGGCCACATTGGAATGTTGTGGGGGTTCAGCAAAGAAAGGTTTGAAATTAATTAAACAAATTGAAGCGCAGGAAGATTTTTAATGAATTGAAAGATAAGAAAATTAACCATCAATTTCCTCATTGTGTTATGACTGCTTAAATAGATGATAATTGGGGAATAGCTTGGAAAAGTATGGGATCAGGGCCTTTGAGGTTCAACCTAACCTGGCAAAATTTGAGTGAGGGGGGAAAAGAACATATTGTGAACCAACTTTGAAAGGATTGGTGGCGGTCCATGTTGCTGTCAATTAATCCACAGACGCCTGAATTACCAATTTTCTTTAGTTCCAACAGATAGAGTGACAGCTTCTTGTTTGACAGGCAGCTGGAACCTCCCAAGTCACCCCATGTAGGGGCGGTCCCATGAGGTCAGGAGTGGTTTTGGGTCGCCCATACCGCCTGCATCTAGTCGCTCTGGCGTCCATTTGGCCAAGCAAAAGATTATTGGACGAAGATACTGATGATTTTGGGGAGGGGGTTTGAACTGGAGGCAACATTTCCTGATGTCCCAATGCCATAGGTAAGCTTTGCCAACGATTTGACACTTGACACTTCATTCACTGAAATTATGTGCCTGTTGGGCTTTGTTGCTGTGATTTTGTGACTCTCAGCCTTAGTGTCAAAGGATTTTTACATCAACTTCATATGGCCCTTTTTCCTCAAGGGGATGCTGACTTTATGATATCTTGGCACAAATTCCCTTAGTTTGCCATAAAAATTCAGTTGAAGTAAATGTGGGGATGGGTGTCAGGGTTTTCAAAGGAAAGCTGTTGCCCATCACTCGTCTACTACGTGGGCGAGGTTGCCCTGTGAGATGAGAGGGGTAGCTGGCCTTTTTGGATCCTTCTTTGATGGTAACGAGAATGCCACCCAGTCCAAGCAGAGGGGGCGCTCCCCTAAACTTACATTACCCTTCCCTTTTTCCAGGTTAAGCGCCATCACTGGGGAATTGAGTGAGGGCCACATTCTTATGGGCCTTAGGCAACTTAATCGCCATTGGAGTAGCGATCTTTGGGTGAGGACAGGGTGCATCTGGGTGGATGGTGTGGAAAGTCTTGAAAAGCTCCAAGCCTTTGGCATAGTTCCATGTGTCAACTCAGCTATTCTCGTAGGCTGGATAACCTTTACATGAAACTAAGTATTGAACTGAATGGCGTGAACGTCAGGAAGCCAGAATTGCCTCAACTTCAGCTTCCTCTGCACCCTCAATCACAATGAGCTCTGGTTCCGTCATGATTGTCCTCTTGAACGGGGAAATCTGAGATAGGGAAGACTGGATGTTGCTTCCAGTGAGGCGGCAATTTCAAATGAAAGGCGCCATTTTCTAAGTCTTCTTCCACCAGATGGGGTCCTGAGCATTTACTAGCAATTTTGTGCAAGGGGACCTGCATCTGCAAGTGGCGCAGGTTGAGCATGACATGTAACCCACCTTTATTTCCTGAGCCATGAGCCACTTCCAATCTGCAAACTGTTTGTAGTCACTATGGCCTTAGTTAAATGCTGCTGAACTAATGACTTTGTGGCCCAAATGTGCTGAGAGTGGTCATCGGCAGCTGGTACCTACGGGTGAAGGCACAGGCCAACTGAAAACAATAGGTGTACCACAAAGGTTTTTTCATATGAGGAAAACCAGTAGAGACATGCGTTCCGTTATTATATGCAAACTGAGTGATAGGAAGGTCATCATCCCAGATGTACTGCGCAGCTGCAGAGTAGCACCTCAGATACTGTTCCAGGATCTGATTGACTTGTTTGATTTGTCCATCCAACTGTGGATTTTACACAGTTGAGCGACAAGTCATGATCTTTAAGATCACCAAGAGCCATTCTAAAATTGCATCATGAATTGGGGCCCAGTTGCTGACAATCTCCTGAGGGAGTCTGAACATAGAGAACACATGGCGCAAGAAGAAATTGGCAGTTTCCTCAGAAGTAATGGCGTAGGAGCATGAGATAAACAGGAAAAATTAGTGTAGCAGTCTATGACTTATATGACTGCTGTGAACCCCTTGGAGCTGGGGGAGTTCAACAATAAAGTCCACGGACACCAATGTCCATGGTCCCTCTGCCTGTTGCAGAGGGTCTAATAGGCCATTCCTGCCAGATTGGTACAATTTGGCCTGTTTTCAAGTTACATAGTCTGCAATCCATGCTGGGACATCCTTTGAAAAGCCTGGCCAATTGTGGATACAATTAACTAAATTAATGCATTTCTAATTCCCTGGGTGATCAACTGCAGGAGGATTGTGATAAGCCTGAATTACTTCAGCTTGGAGGGGGGGAGGGACCACAACCGCAACCTGAATTGGATGAGCCCCTCAGCCAGAGAATATAAGGAGGATTTTGCAGCTGGAAGGGACAACTGCTCCATAAGGTCCACCCCTTCTGGACATGCCATTTGCACTGCTAAGACCCATAAAGTCAAGAGCGCATCGAGAGCCAAGTCTGCTGCCAAAACTGCAGGAGATATGATGGTCAAGATTTTGGGTTGGGGGAATGACAGTGACGAGATCTGCTTCATCTGAGTCATCTGGGCAATGTGCAGGGTTGCAGCTTAGAAAATTGGGAAGGATACTTAACGCTCCTTTCACAAACTCATATCTGAAGTCAAAACTTCACAAATCCTGGTAGATATGGGCCTGCCGTTGTGCCAACTTCTGCGGTTTGAGAAAATAGAGGAGAACTTGGTGGTTCGTTTGCACAGTCACCTCACGTTGAGCAACCTGCAGGAGATACCGCCAGTGGGTCAAGGCCCATGCCATGGCAGCCAGCTCCTTTTAATAGATGTTCTAGGATTGCTAAATGAAATTAACTTGTGGGAAAAATAGGCGACCAGGTGTTCCAACTCATCATGCGCTTGGAGAAAGAGAGCCCCTACCTAAGCAGAAGATTCATCTCATGCTACAATATAGGGTTTGGAGGGATCCACATGCTTGAGGATGGGAGGTGACAAAAACACCTTCTTAATTGAGTTGAATGTTTACTGGCACTCAGGCGTCCATTGAAAGGGAACGTTCTTGCCTGTGAGCGGATGGAGTGGTACAGCCAACTGGGATAGCGAGGGAGAGAATTTTTAGGAATATGATAGTGCCCAAGAACCTTCTCAATTGCTTTTGGGTTGTTGGAGTGGGCCATTCCTGGATGCCATCCAGTTTGCTTGGCGGAATGGCGTACCCATCTTTTTAAGATGAGGTTACCCAAGGACGTAACTTTCTTTAAGTAAAATTTCTCATTTGTAGGCTTGGAAAATAGGCCCGCCTTATTCAAGACCACCACTACAGCCATCAAGTCCTTTGCATGTTACTTGGGAGAGGGAGAGTGCACCAGGATATCATTAAAATATGCGGCTGTGCAAGTGAACTGGGGATTATCTAATACACTATTAATCATCCTCTGAAATGTTGCGGGTGCATTCTTAAGCCCAAAAGGAATCACTCAAAATTGGAATGTGCATAATCTTTTCCAGATAGCGGTAAGCTCTTTCTGACCTTCCGTCATACAAATTTGATTAAAGGCATTAACTAGATTGAGTTTTGAAAACACATGTGACTTGGTAATTGCTTGGCCAATTGTCTGTTTCAAGGGCAGTGGGTAAGGTTTGTGGACCATGATATTGTTAAGGTGCCCATAATCCATGCAGGGCGAAGGGTACCATCCTCCTTTGTGGCAAAGACAATGGGAGAGGCAACAGGGGATGTCTATTTGAACAACCAACCCTTCTTGAGCATGTCATCCAACCAGGCATTAAAAGCAACCTCATCCTCCACTGTATTCGAGTACAGTGGGAAGTTTATGTTCACTACCTGCACTGTAGTCTTATCCTTCAAATTGAATTAAGTATGCAGGGGAAGGCAGTTAGTCTTTCTAGAATCAAAAATGTTCTGATAACCCATCAACGCAGCGGGAAAATTGGGTGGAAGATCTACGAAAGACACAAGGGATGCAACCAATCCATGGTTTTGAGCTTTGAAAAGGGTATCCAATAAAGGGAACCCACCCTTCCCCTGACCATTGGAAAACGACAGCGTGTTAGATTCCATGTGGACTCTCATATGCTGCTGACGCCACCAACCCACACCCAAAATCACTGGGAACACAAGGTTAAGCATTGCTGAGAAGTGATCACAAAAACAAAATTTGTGGATTGAGAAGGGTCTTGGTAGCCATACTTTATAGGATGGCTGAGAGGCTGAAGAGGCGACCAACACTGCTGGCCCCAGATTCTAGTTAAGATCCAGCTGCTGGGCCAACCTCAAACTCATGAAGTTTCCCGCTGCTCCAGTAATGATCAAGGCCTCAAAGGACATCTGGTTGCCTCAATACGAAATTTTCATTGGTAATAAAAAAAGGCGTATTTCTATTTATTGGTGGATATGGTCATTCTGCTGACACCAAAGAGATTGTTACTAAATCAGGGTGAAGAGCAGGTTTTTTCATAGGGTCAAAATTAGGGTGAACAAGTGGTTGCATCTCATCCTCTCCATGCTGAACTACCGTCAACTTGCAGACAATTGAGGTGAGCAAACCAACTTGGGCGCAGGGGCTGTGTCAGGACCTGGAACCACCAAGGATACTAATTCAACGTTGGGTCAGACCCTAAGGTCAAGTTGGCAAATCCAAACATGAAGTTACTGTTCTGGGGAGGGGGAGTGTGACGGAGAATTACATTAATGGAAGTTGCTGCTTTTCAATTCGATCCACCGTTTCCATAGGATAGACCAAACAACGTGATGGGCGGAGGCTGAATCTAACACAGTTTAGAAGACTTCTTGGAGTAAATCTTCGGGGAGATCCAGTGCCAGGGCTTGCTCACAGAAGGTTGCAACAAATGAAACCATACTAGGTGCTTTGGTGATCATAGAGAAAAATTGGAACAATTCTTCAGAACGTGGTTCTGGGATTTCAATGCTGCAGATACTATTACTATAAAAAGTGAGGAGGGGTCACCTACCCAAATAACAGAATGAAGAAGACCTTGCGCCCACCAACAAGCTTCACCTTCAACCGCATCTAAAAGAGCAACCCCCTGCTGAGCATTTGTCAGTGAAGTGGCACTGGTTTGTGCAACTGCGGAGCGCATTTACACTTCAGTGAGGGCGTTGTGAACCTGATTTGCAACGTCATGGGAGGGAACATCCAAATACTCTACTTGAAGATGAGCCAAGGGGAAAGTGGCAGCAATGGGGCAACGCACCCATAAAAGAATTTTTCCAAAGCTAGCTAGCAGCTGCTCACAAAATCAGTTATTGACTAAAATAAACAACAGAAGGCAGACTACCAACTGCACGTTCATCTGGTAGAGAGAGACCACTGCTGCACTCATCAAGATGAGGAGAGCGGAAATGGATGGAAACAATGGAAGATTGATTATGTCAGGAAGATGTCAGATAAAGTTTAGACTGGCTTGCCACTTTTGATGCAAAAACACCCAAAAGGCGAACCAGAATGCCAGGGGCATTGTCACTCAAATATGGTATAGTCTGTGGGAAGAAAAGTAACATTTGAAAGCAGATGTGCCATGAGCATATAAAGCAACCCAGCGAGGAACCAGGCTGTTGAAGCTCCAGGCTTGATGGGCATTGGAGTAGGGAGTTGCGTGATTGGATTGGGTAGTTTAGGGCTCCCTCATAGGGGAACTGGGTATGACAATATTGGTGAGGGATTGGATCCTCGTCTGGGGTGGGGATAGGTGGGATTACATGATACCAATATTCTGCTGATGGATGGCCTCCACAATTGAGGAGAGTTCCACGAAATTCTTAATATTATAAGCTCAATCAATGGCGGTAAAAATCAGAGCTACTAACATGACTTGGATTTCCCAGTCAATATTAGGTTTATGAGGCCATATTGGAGATTTTGTGGGGTTTTTGAAAAAAATATTTATAATTAAATAAACAAATTGGAGTGTGGGAACTTTTTTTAATGTAAAGTAAAATAAGAAAATCACCCATCAATTTTTTCAGTGTGTTATGACTGCTTAATTAGTTGATTAATTGGGGAATATCTTAGGAATGCATGGGACCAGGGTTCTCAAGGTTCAACCTAACCCAGCAAACTTTGAGTGAGGGGGAAAAGAACTTTTAGTGAACCAACTTTGAAAGGGTTGGTGCAGGCCAAGTTGCTATCAATTTGTACACATACGCCTAAATTACCAATTTTCTTCAATTCTGACAGCTAGAGTGACAGCATCTTGCCTGACAGGAAGTTGGAACCTCCTAAGGTCACCCCACATTGGGTCAGTCCCATGAGATCAGGAAAGGGTTTGGGGCACCCAACCCGCCCACACCCAGTCATTCTGGCGTTCATTTGGCCAAGCAAAAATTATTAGATGGAGATACTGATGATTTCAGAGAGGTTTTAAACTGGTGGCAATATTCCTAATAGCCTAATGCCATTGGTGAGCTTTGTCAACGATTTAACACTTGACACTTCATTTACAAAAAATATGCACCCATTGGGCTTTGTTGCTTAGGGTTTGAGGCTCTCAACCTTAGTGCCAAAAGCTTATTGCCATCAACTTCATGTGGACCTTTTTCTTCAAGAGGATGCCAACTTTCTGATATCCCAGCACAAATTCCCTTAATTTGCCATCCTAATCATGCTGAAGTAAATGTGGAGATGGGTGGTGGGTCTTCAAAGGGAAAGCTGTTACCCATCGCTAATCCACCACATGGGTGAGGTTGCCCTGTGAGACGAGAGGGACAGATGGCCTCTTCAAATCTTTTTTATTGTAATGGGATTGTCCCCCATTCCAAGCGGAGGGGGAGCTCCCCTAGACTTACACTAACGCTGAAGTGGAGCACTGCCCCATTATTGCCAGTATTTTATGGCTATCTTCACACGGTGAAGAGCATCTCATTGCTACAGCTCTGTGGAAGCAGGGGTTCATAGGATACAGCCATATAAGAGGTTAAAGTGGTCAGAGTGGATGCTTGCCTCAGAGCTTCTTGTATAGGGTCAAAGTCATGTATGTCAACCACCACTAGAAAGGCCTCTTTGATATCTTGTACATTTTGTAAAGAGCGCTTAACTGAAGAGATATAATTTGCCAAAGAGGGATGGGATGCTACTCCGGCCAATATTGTCAATGGCATCATCTAATGTTAACATTTTAGAGATCAGGAGATGTTGGGATGCACTGTAAAACTGATCAACAAAGGTGGCAACTGATTCCCCCTTAAGTAGACTTAGGCACATAAACGCCTGTTTTTCATATGCAAGCTCTGCGTAAATTCAGATTCCTCAATGAGCGCGTTTTTTACTTCTGCCCAATTTTCAAGGATGGCCATATAAAATACCATCACCTTTTGGGTGCTGCTGAGACAGGGGAGTATATGTTTTAATCCTTAGGGATTAGTTGTCTCTTCTATAATAGCCTATAGACAAAGAGGAATTAAGCAATGCTACTCTCACCTGGGGTAAATTTGTCTCTTAAAGGGGGTTTGGAGATAATTGGAGCAGCCTCATGAGAGGCTTGGCAAACGCGCTTTTCAGGTGTTTTAAGTTGAGACAGTTTGCTGGCTGGATGCTGGGCTAAAGCATCTAGCCAGGGTTAAGAAGCTGCGGGGAGGTTGTGAGGGTTATTTACCCTAACATTCTTCATTTTTAATAATGTTTTGTGGTGTTCTACCCCCTGTAGTGAGCACCACTTGTTGGTTTTTAGGCTCTAGTTATGCTCACTGGTGCGAATTCACTAAATTCCAATATTATTTCCACAGGAGAAGTTATTCCTCTAATGATGGAGAAATTGATCCAGGGGAATTTCCAGACCATTTATACCTAAAATTAATAACTTTTGAATTATATTAAAGATTGATTTTATAAGTTCTTTATTAGTTGTGGCGCTAATGTCAAAAAACACCCTAATAATATGATATTGCTTAGTATTTAAACAATCCCAAGCATGAAGTGCGAGGGCTAAGAAATTCATTATACCTTACAAGCACCTGATTTTTGGAATTAGGGTTTCAACCTATCAGAACTTTCAATTCTAAGCTCGCTTCAATGGAATCGCCAATGGAGGATTGATATTAGGTAGGACAAGTCTGTTAGTTAAAAATTAATATATTTACCCAATCATTAGGTGGGAAAATACTTGCACCTTAAGGGACCTTCTCCAACCCTATAAAAGGGGTGGTCTCCGCCTAGGTGTGTGAAGTAAACTGCAAGTGGGCCGGGGAGGAACCTCAGATGGACTCATCTGATTCTTCCACATGGTCAGTGCAATCCATCTACTCAAACTCATACTATTTTCTTGAGAAGTATTAATAAAAGTATTAACACAATTTGAGGGGTTCCATTGAGAATTGGCAAGGGTTTTTTGGCTGATAGTATCGTTATTTACCTCCAAAATGCTCTTCTCACAATATCAGATTTGTAATTGTCCAACATCCTGTCCACCAGCGCTTTCTCAAACTCCTCCCTCAGTGAGTATTAACCTCCAGAGACTCTGATAGAATGTGTACCACCTAATCCTGTCAGCAAAAGTGTCCAACACCTTATGATTGGTACTTCATAGTTTACTACAGGCTAAGGGATCATATTGGCACCATCTTTAGCACCAAAAGCTGCCTCACAGGTGAGTGAATATTTACTTTCATATCTTTTATTTTTCACCTGCCCTGGTATTGCTGAATTCTGGCCTAAAGTCCACACACTTTTACATGCCTTTCTGACGTTTGGACACCCTATTTAAAGTCTGTTCTTTTAAGCAGACCCTACACAGATTCCAACAACCCCTCTGAGTCCTTGCCTATGCCACTGTGAAGAGAGTGTCTATAACTCTTTTTATTTTTGAAAAGGAAAAGAGTGAATCAATCCACAACGCACAATATAACAACTATGCAAACTATCAATAAAAACACATATTAGTGAGATCAACACCTTCTAGCTGATAAATATAAAACTGAATACTTACTTAAGGTGGTAAAGGGCTAAGCCAGCAAAAAATTAGCACCTGATAAATATTATATAGAAAAGATTTATTGATAGGAAGAGAGACGACCAAAATAGAGGTTGGTCAGGCAAACACTACTATAAAAAATTTACGTTAAAGCCTAAATCATTATGTTGGGGCTTTAATTAATTCTGGCCATTAACATGAGACTGCCATTAATGGTAGCTCTATAGCTCAAGTATGTTAAAAACAAGCCTTTGACTCAATCTGAATGTTACCATTTTTTAGTAATACTAAATTCTGAGAATAAAGTTAATCCTCATTTGAGGACAAAACATAACATATTATCCTCATTTAAACTTGAATGGGTGATCTTCAGCACTGTTGTTGGAACACTCTAAATCTCATCACGTTATTCCTTGGGATCACCCCAGGTCTGATTGACCTTGACCCAGCGTTGTGCCACGGTATATCTGAGATCTAGGAGGCTGACAACTTGTACCCTTTATGCTACCTTATTTCCATGGTGTACCCACATTTTACTCTATAAATGATGTCATGAGATATGACAATACCCTTCAGTTTCTGTGACATTGCCCATCATCCAAGAGCGTCAGCAAGAGCAAAAATTCTTATGAGCTTGGGTTAGCTTCATGGCTTCAATTACAAAGTTTGACTTGGGATTAGCGTCATCTGGAATGCGCTCATAAAAAGTGGCAATAAAATCCTGAGCATGAGAGCAATTAAAGGTGGAACCAATATAATCCTTTCAGCATCAAACTCTTTCCACAAGACCAGGAATTCCAGCCATTTTTTCACATGACACGAGGCCATAAACCCTTTAACTCTTACTCCAATGCCCCAACCACAAAGTATGACACCGGAGTCTAATTAGGAGAACCCTTAAACAATGTCAACTTGCTCTCATGGAATGTAGGAAAATTTGAACTTTACTGGAAGTTCCTACTAGAAAGAGTCATGACTCACCTTCTTACAATGTGGTAAGTCCTATTCTATTTGGTTTCAGTTTCATGAATAGCTGCTTTATGAGGAAGCATCTGGCATCCATCATCAACAAATATCCTTCCTTTTTACTTAAGAGATACCCTTCTCTTACTAGCTGCGTCCTTCTTCTAGGTCTCCATTGCCACGTCCAAATTATTAATTACCTCCTGTTGTACTTTATTAATGAAGCTGACAAAGTCCACCACAGCTTTCACCTTGGACCCACAACTAGGTCCATGTTTGATGAAGGATTTCAAATATAGTTAGCTGACAGGATTTGAGATGAAGAGCGAGTTGAATCCCTACTTCCTGAATCAAGCCTTGATAAGTCAACTCTTGAGACCTAATAATCAAAACCTGTCCCTAGATGCACTGAAGCGAGTTGTGATTAGGAAGCATCTTTTCTCATGAGAATTAATGGAGTTGCCTTCAGGAATTGCACCTCCACTTCCTGAACCTTGAGAGGCATGACCCCTATCATTGAAGTCATGAGGATGACATAGAACAATGAGGGCATCGACTAGGGGGCCAATTTGGAAGGCTGTGAAAGATCCTGACCATACAGGGCCATTTAGGCCCTCAAGGCACCATGTCCCCTTACATTCTATAAAAACGGCACTTTTTACTCAAAAAAGGTATTTGGTTTCACATCATATTTTTGTCTTCATCAAACTCTCCACTATCTTACAGCTTTGAGCACATTTTCAAACATTGGCTACAGACCAGAGAACTGTTACACTGAGGTAATCGTTGCTCACTACAAGGGGCCCCAATTTGTCCAAGTGAAAATGTCTATCACAAAAAATGTGCAACAATAGCAATCAAGGAACCAACCTGCCAATCAGTCAAGAGGAGTGTTGGGATTCAACCTTCTCCTAATCAATCAATTCAAATTTCCTACTTCCAATACCTCTCCATATTTTCCCCTAATGGAGCCTTATTTTACGCCCCTAATTAATTTGTTAAAAGGAAGCCTGCTATCAACTCCCCACCTGATCAACATCAGGATGCTGAAGATCTTGCCAATGGAGGACATCGCTATCCTGAAAGGATTAGGAGGAAATCCTCGCCTATAAATATCCGCGCCTTTTCTTAAATAAAGATACGTTTTCATCTATAATTCATCCTTATTTTTTACTTATTTCTAGAGCCTCTGTTCAGCAAGCTCCTCTCCGGCCATCAGCTTCACCAGTTTTTTTTAATAGGTCCCTTGTCACCTATTCTCAAGCTTATAGCAAGTTACTGGCCCCTATGTTTAGGATTCCCAGCTCTCCCCGCTGTCTGCTCGCTGCAGGACATTTTTTCCCATCCATTTTGGTACGTTTCAGAGGAACTATTGCCCTCAGCTACCCTATCCTGACAAAATAATTGATGCTCCCTGCCAGGTACTCTCCCAAGCTATCTGAAGAAAAAATATATTCACAATGGATGATTCTCGCCAAGATTCTACTTAGCCACTTACCATAATATCCAGCGTCACCCAATGGGTAACCTCCAATGGAAATCGCGACCCTGAGAATAATGAACCCAATTTTATGCAACTCTGGGCTATGCTCAATATCTCTATTATGGTTTTAGAACCCCAAAACTATCGTTTTCAGCCTATAGGTGTTGCTGATACTATCAATCAATTACTTCTAGGTGCCCTTTTCCCCGGAGATCGCTCCTATCATAACTAAGTCTCTGCAGTTCCCAATAGTATGCGAGTGCTATATAAATCTGCCACCTTATCTGGCTCTAAAGTAGGATTATCTTGCACAGAGCGATATTTGCAACAGTTTGTGCACCCCGCCATTCACCATTTAGTCCAAATGATGTGGATCCACCATTAAGAAATCTTGTGACAGTTTACCTTGTCACAAGAGTTACACTCCTACCTTCTAGATTTCTACAACTCAGCTTCTTCATTTGTAAGAGATAACTGTGAGGCTATTCTTGAAAACCGCGCCCAACTTATCTCTATTCAAAACCAACTCTCCCAACTGGATGTGGGAGTGGCTAGCCTGCTTCATGAGGAAGTAGCTACCTGATTTACTGAGACTACCACAATTATTAAGAGTCAGTTGCAACAAGCCATTACCAACCTTGCCAGCCAACTATATGCTTTTACTGAACAAACTTATGAACAAATAAGCCATATTGAATCAACAATCCAACCAGCGTTTAGTGTTTCAAGCGTGCCTGAGATTCCAGGGCCCCCTGGCCCTGTGCTTCCCCCAGGCCCCCCGGGGATCAAGGATCAGCTGGTCCCACAGGAGTGATGGGGCCCCCTGGTCTGGATGGAAGTGAAGGGCCACCTGGGCCAGCTGGCCCCCTGGATATGGGAATCCTGGTCCTCGTGGGCCCCCTGGGCCTCCTGGCCCTCCTGGTCCTCCGGGTTCAACTGTGCACTTACCTTCCCCTCCAGAGGATCCTTCCTTGAATAGCAACCTTCTTACTCTCAAACAAAATCTTGAATATAGTGCTTGAAGCTGTTGGCTAACTGGCTCTGGAGAACCTATTGATCCAAACCTTACTGTTGATGCAATTAAGGAAGGGTTGGATAACTCTTACCATCTTTACAATTCTCTCACTGATGATTTAGCTCACCAAAAAGAAAAAATTGTTGGGTTAGAGCAAGACAATTATGAGCTCCTAAACCTAGTTCAAAATCTACATGTCAAAATGGAATTAACATGCAACGAAATTCAACAAAAAGCATCCTGTGAGTCTCTAATTGCCCAAATTGGGGCTCTTCAAGATGATATGAACCATTTTAGACAACAAGCTGATTTAAATCGGAATCCTGTGCCTCCATCCAAATCCAAGCTATCTGAATTCAATTGACTTAGCCCAGTAGGCGTTAACTTTCTTTCAGCTCCCATGGGAACTATGTTTAAACCTTCTTTCAAAGACAAGTACACCCCGGGGGAAGGAAGTATTGCTTCATTTCTATATATTTATGAGAATGCAATGGAGGAAGCCTCTGATCGACAAAATGTTAAATATTTACCCTCTTGCCATAGTAGATCTGCCCAAAAAATTATGGTACCCCACCTCATGAGATGCAGCACTTATGCTGAGGTGAAAGCTGCGCTTATTAAAGAATTTAGTAGTGATTTCACCTTGGCAAATCAGAAACAGGCCTTTATGAGTATTAAGTTAGGACGTGGCGAATCTTTTGCAGAGTTTGCTGCTCAATTCTACGCTGAGGCTCAGACATTGGTAACTAATAAACGCCTCACTCTCAATGATGTTATTGTTGCCATATATCTGCTTTAGAGTTTAACCCGCAGCTCCATCTTCACATGACTTCCGTTAAACAAAACTTTACTTCTATTTTAGATATTAAGGAGGCCCTTCTTGAAATTCTTACTTCTGTAGTTACTGCCGCTCCTGCTTCCACTTTCACCTCAAGTCCTCAAATTCATGTGGTGAACAACAATGAGTCTGGAAAAACCTGATCTCGACCCAACTGCACCTATTGTGGCTGTCGCAACCACACCATTCAGCATTGTTGGACAAAAATGGTCAAAGAGAAAGCAAAAGAGGGGTCAGCATAGGGCAAGAGGCTCCCTATGCTGACAACTTTACTGCGCCTTAAGAACAATCAGTTCATACTGTTTCCACTGACCTTGTTGTCCCTAGTGCTCCTGAAGAGGAAACCCCTATTGAGCCTTCCGTTGATATTAAACCTAGAGATATTTCTTCTTATCCTCTTTCTAAGTCGGCCCCTGCAGCTATATATTCTATCCCAACTCAGTGGGGAGTGACGAGAACTTGTATTGAAGCGGTGGTTTAAAAGGTGAAGGTTCTTGCTATTGTTGACTCTGGCTCTCTGATTAACATCATTTCTTCTTGACTAATCGGAAAATTTAAGATTCAGCCTGATCTTAACCATTTGTCATAATATGGGACCGCTGGTACCACATATGCTCAAGCTATAGGTGCTTACTCCCACTTGCCCCTAAAGTTAGGTGGCCTACAGCTCTCTATCCCTGCTGTAGCCTTGGATAATAATAGCTATGACCTCCTATTGGGCACTGGGTTTCTTATAAAGCATGCTGCCATTATTAATTTTAAGGATAGTTTCATTTCTATATTAAGATACCGTTTTCCTTTGCTTTTAACTTCTGCTCTCAAGGAAAAATGGAAACAGAAGTTGAGGACATGCCTGCTCAAGTCTCCTGATTCCGTTGAGAATTTAGAATATTGTGTATTGGGGTCCAAAGTTAAGTTGCCCCCTCCCATGGTCGAGGCTGAGGAGGGGATGCCTTTACATTCTCCCCAAGACCTTACCATACCTCCGCAGGCCCAAATCCTGGTAGACACTAGGATCCAGTTGGTTCCCCCTCCTAATCATTTTCTCAAGATATCTAGTTTACCTAACCCTTCTGTATTCGAAGCTCTCCCCTGTCCAGGGATTTTAGATCCCGCTTATCAAGGCACTGTCACTGTTCTTTTAGTCAACCTCTCCCAGTCTCCTAAAGTCATTGAGCTGAACCAACCTATCGCTTATGTCCGCCTCTTACCTTATGACTAGGTGATGGGGTTCATGGCGTTAGGACCCTTCATGACTTTGGGTTATAGGAGCCTCCTGTTGTTGCTGCAGTGCATGTACAAATTGGTTCTGATTTGTCAGCTGAACAAAAAGCGGGTTCGAAGCTTTGATTGATGAGTAAGCAGATATTTTATCTAGGACCCTCACGATTATGGCCATATGCAAGGCGTTTAACACCAGGTCAATACTGGAGATGCTGCTCCTTTTTTGCTCTCAACCTTATCGCAAATCAAAAACTGAAGAAGCCCAGGTTACCCTTGAATTAAATCAATTGCTTGATGCTGGCCTCCTTTAACTATCACGTAGTCCCTGGTCCTCCCCTCTCTTGTTGATTAAGAAGAAGGATGGGAGCCATTGTGTTGTTATGGACTATCAACAATTGAATTCCATTATGCGCAAGGACAGCTACCCTTTACCCCACATTGATGACTCCTTACGCTCCTTATCTGGCCCCCAATACTTTTCTGCAATGGACCTGGCCAGTGGCTACTGGAAGATTGATCTTTCCGTTGAGGATCATGCCAAGTGTGCCCTTGTTTCCCATGAAGGGTTGTTTGAGCCCATCCATATGCCGCAGGGGTTATGCAATGCCCTGCTATCTTCCAACGGGCTATGGAACAGTTGTTTTTGGACCTTAAACTCAAGTGTGTGTTAGTATACCTTGATGATGTCACTGTATTCTCCCAAACATTTACTGCACACCTCGATCATCTTTGTCAGGTATTTCAGCGACTACAGGAAACCTCCTTAGAACTAAAGCCCTCTAAATGTAAATTATTTGAACGAAAAATGAAATTTTTAGGACACAAGGTGACGCGGCAAGGTATCCTCCCTATCCCAGATAAGGTCTCTACCATTGAACGCATGCCCGCTCCAAAGAATTTGTGAGACATCCAAGTCTTTCTGGGAATGGTGAGCTACTACCGCCAGTTTATCTCACTTCGCTGACCTTGCTAAACCCTTAGTTAGACTCCTACACAAAAATGTGCCCTTCTTTTGGGGCCCTGAACAACAACAGTCTTTTGATTCCTTACGCACTGCCTTGTCATCAGCCCCTGTCTTAATACATCCTAACTTTGGGCAACCTTTTGTTCTCTTCACTGATGCCAGTGACACCTCTGTAGGCGCCATCCTTTCCCAGTTAGACCAAGACCAAGTTGACCACCTGGTATCCTATTTTAGCTAGACGTTAACCAAGGAAGAGCGTAATTACTCAGTAACTGGACGTGAGTGCCTGGCAGTTTAACTTGCTATCAAACACTTCCACCCCTATTTTTATAGTAAACATTTTACAATAGTTACTAATCATTCCTCCCTCTGTTGGCTTTGTCAAAAGAAAGATCCTGATAAGAAGTTAGCTCGCTAGGCCCTCAGACTCCAAAATTACGATTTTTCTATAGTTCACAGAGCCAGCGCCATTCATCAAAATGAGTATGGGCTATCTCGCCTCCCTATTTTACATGTAACTATTCCTGAAGAAGATCGACTTTTTGAGCTTCTCCCCAACCCTAGATTGTGGTCTCAAGAATCTATAGACATTCAAGCCTGACTAAAGAAGATGGCTGCTAACACTAAAGTCATTGATGGTGTCTTGGTAAAACAGGTTGGCACCTCTTTTATTCCCTATCTCCGCCCTTCTCTTCGTACTGAAACTAACATGGAAGCCCATAAGACCCTTGAGCATGGGGCTGTAAAGAATTCCTTGAGTGGCTAAAAACCAAATGCTATTAGGAGAATATGGCTAAGTCCATTCATGATGTTTTGGAAAGTTGCTTCACCTGCTGATCCCAGGACAAGTCTAATCCTTGCTTTAAATTTAAGCTCGTAGCCCCTGGGGCCCCTTTTGATATAGTTAGCATAGATGTTATAGGTCCACTATCTGTGGGTGTCTATGGCCATCGCTATATTATCCTTGCCATTGACCACCTAACCAAGTGGGCTGAGGCCACTTCAGTCCCTCACGCTACTGCTAGAGCTACTGCCATCTTCCTGTACCAACACGTATTTTCCTGTCATGGTTGCCCGCGGGTACTTTTATCAGACAATGGCAAAAATTTTATTTCCTCTATAGTCCAGGAAATAACTTTTTTGCTAGGCATAAAGCACCTATTCACTACACCATATCACCCCGCCACCAATGGCGCGGTAGAGAGTGCTAATGGTAGTTTGATTTCAATTCTACGAAAATTAGCTGCTTCAGACCCCTATGCATTGGAATGATTTTCTCCCTAGTGCCTTATTAGCCTACCAAGTTAGCTATTACAGGATAATTAAGATGTCCCCTTTCCAAGCCCTATTTGGGCGCATGCCTCTTTTGCCTTCCAGTCTTCAACCTATCCTCGCATCAGCTAATCTAAGTAATGTAGAGATTACCCTGCAACGGCTAACTGATGAGTTCATATGTCTCCAAGCTATAGCCAATGGATATATCAAAACTACTAATTTTAGAGAAGGAGTTCGAGCCAATGAGCACCGTCCTGTGCTCCCTGAATACTCTTTAGAAGATCTAGTCTTGTTCTATCACCATCGCCCTGAGGGGCAGGACCCATAAGTTTGCCACCACTTGGTCTAGTCCTTATTGGGTGATACACCGTAGGGGCCTTGAATACTCTATCACTGCTACTGGTACTGGCATGGTAGTTAATCGCGTCCACAGCCATTTTCTGTGCAAGTACTATCCCCCTCAACAAGATCTTGAGGGGGGTGTCATTAGGATTTGACCTTCTCCCAATCAATCTAATTCAAATTTCCCTACTTCCAATACCTCTCCAAATTTTCCTCTAATGGAGCCTTATTTTCCGCCCCCTAATTGATTTGTTAAAAGGAAGCCTGCTGTCGACTCCCCACCTGATCAACATCAGGATGCTGAAGATCTTGCCAGTGGAGGACATCACTATCCTGAAAGGATTAGGAGGAAAACCTCGCCTATAAATATCCGCGCCTTTTCTTAAATAAAGTTACGTTTTTATCTTCAATTATCATTATTTCTTACTTATTTCTAGAGCCTCTGTTCAGCAAGCTCCTCTCCGGCTATCAGCTTCACCAGTTTTATTGTAATAGGTCCCTCGTCACCTATTCTCAAGCTTATAGCAAGTTACCAGCCCCTACGTTTAGGATTCCTGGCTCTCCCCGCTGTCTGCTCACTGCGGGACATTTTTTCCCATCCATTTTGGTATGTTTCGGAGGAACTATTTTCCTCAGCTACCCTATCCCAACAAGGAGTAAAGTAATTTGTTTAGTACCTCTCAGTACAAAGTTCCTTCCATATCACTTGAAAGCCTAGAATTTCAGGCCACGTTCCAATTTACATTACCATCCGTTGACCATGACCAGTACTAAATCTGAGATGAGAACCTCAGCAAGATAATTTAATGGATGTTGTAAGGCATCTGTTTCATGGGAGATTGCTCTAGTCACTTCTGCGCCTCTTTAGAACCTTCCACAATGCAATATTTATATATATCGGCCCTAATACCCTTGGAAAATTTGGCTTTGAGTACTGAGAGCTATATCCAAATCTTCTTAATCCAATCATACACCACCTTTTACAAATAGTTGGGACATCACCATGAAGTAGTGCAACGACTAGTGCTTGCCCAAACCCTACATCCAAATATTGTAGAATTCTACAACGCAGACTCCTCCCTTGTTCACAAAATTTTGAAGCAATTTTTGATTTCTGTCAGCTAATCAAAGAGGCTTATAATTAACTCACATTGTTAGATAGTGGAATTTCAGGTTACCTTGAGGACCAGCTTCATCAAAATGTGCAACTCCTTGAGGCCACCTGGAACCAATGCCTCAACCAGATTAAGACATTGTGCGGACCCTCCAGCTGCACTACCAGGGAGTTAGCCTCCCATGATTTGCCTCTGAGGGAAGGTCCTGAATGTCCCATGTACTAGAAGGTCTTGAGTGCCATGAAGGTCCAGAAAGGCTAAAAAGTCCCCACGGGCTTCAAGGACCTTCCTGTCAGGTGCCTACTCCTGATTATTTCAATGTCTCCTAGAAACAAGACTTTCTAATGGCGCTTCTGCCTTATGGGATCAAACATGAAATATGGCTAGAGAGTGCGAGCTCTGAGTTGATAAAGTCACTCTCAACTCTAGATTCTTGATTGAGGCTTTATTAGATGAAAAGTATATTTCACTGCATTATAAAGTTCACTGGTAGTTGCATCATCCAAGTTGAACAAACCTGTCATGGGTTTAAAATATACTTGAGTTACTTTAAAATCATTTGCTCCCCTAACATGACGAAATGAAAATGCTAAAGGAGCAGGTTGCCCATAAAGCTTTATTACCTCTTTAAACTGAAATTAGATGAGATTCAGGAGAATTTGGATGGATTAAGATGTTTATTGGATCAACAGGCCCTTTACATTATGAGTAAACCAAGATTTCTAAGTATGAATCAGTTCCTGGCATCAATACTCTTTCACCCCGCTGTGACTAACTTTAATCCTAGTTTCAAGGCGAAAGTAATCCCAAGGCAGAAAAACATTTCCTCCTTCCTGTACACATACAAGAGCTCAATTGAAGAGGTTACCAACCATCAAAAGGTGAAGCACATCCACTCTTGCCTAAATAGCACTACCTGTGAGATTATGAATCTCTATTTAAAGGAGTGCTACTCCTGTTAACAGATCTGAACTGGCTTAATCTGGGAATTGGAAGCAACCAAATCTTGCCCATTAAAAAGAAGACGTTCATGGGCTTTAGTTAAAACATAAGAAAAAGTCCTGTGAAGTTTACCAGCCGATTCTATACCCAAGAACAACAATTGGTAACCACTAATTACATTACCTTGGATGACGCCATAACAGATGTCATCTCCCATTAGATCTTATTCTGAGGCCCAAATGCACATAATCAGCCAGAATAACAGCTTCACCTGCATCAGGAAATTTGGGAAGCACTTAATGAGGTTACTGCCCTAACTTACAACTAAGTCCTCCACATAAGCATCTCTTGGCTATCCTTAGGTCTACTTTGTCAAATACAAGAAGAGCCTCAGACCTTAATGCTCTTATTGCAATGGATCCCGTCATAGCACCAATAAGTTATATAAAAGACTTGCTATGGAGGCGGGAAAAGAGCCTTCAGCATGTAGGACGAGGCACTTCATGCTGAAATTCCTGTACCACATCAAGAATGTTTAACAACCTCTAATGAGTCTAATGTCATCATACCAGAATAAAATCATTTGGTACACGTGATAATAAAGTAACTTATACTGCTGAAATTTCTTCTGATGAATCTCTATGTTCTTCACTCTGCCCATGAGGTTTTGAGATTTGGATACATCATTGCTATTCAAGTCCACAAATTTCTTGCTCAAGCCGGTTTCAACAGTGGTTCCCCATGAATTTCATTTCAACTAATTTAATGAAACTTGAAAAATTGCTCCAGACTTGCAACATTACATGGAATACAGAACATCTGGAGCACAATGCACTCAGTTCATTGGGGCCTGTTTCTTGCTACCCATTTAATTTAGTCTACTTTCTGTGAATACCCCAGCCATTTCATTAGACAACCTAAGTTATGACCTTCTCCTCAAGACTCAGTTTCTCTGTGACTATTTGCCATTGTGCACTATGATGAGGGATTTTTATCACTGTTGAGACACCAGGTCCCATTGGATTTTGAAACCTCATATAACGCCAAGATGGAAATAAAAGCTCAGTAAAGCCTTTTGGAGAGCAAAAACTGGATTGACTAGCTTGAGTATCATGTAAGGGGTTCTCAAGTAAGAATACACCTGCTTGTAGTAAATGGCTAAGAAGGAATGCCTATCTACCTGTCCATGACGACCATTATAACACAAAAGTCCCAGGTTATCGTTGACACCTGGATTCATATCATTATTCCCTCAGGAGAATTGCTGGAGATATAAGGCATGGATATTCCATCCAGCAAGGAGGCCCTGACCTGTCTGGGAATTTTAGATCCTGCCTGTGCTGCATCATATCAATGTTATTGGATAACCTATCTGACAAACCTAGGATAGTGGGGCCTGTTGAATATCAGGATATCAGACTTGATGGGAAAATATTGATTATTCAACTCCCTCAATCAAAGTGGCACCTAGATCAGAGAAGGATATTAAAGGAAATACCACAATAAATTATCTCAAGAAATTAATAGTTAACATATCTCAAAGCAAATTTAGGAAAATCTTTATGGGCTAAATTGAGCCTAAGATACTCTGAGACGAAGTCCCGCATCATCAAATTAACAGATTATCAGAAGTTCAGGCAACACCAACTCAAGGTGGCACATGAGGCAACAAATTAGGATGAAGCCAAAAATGGGTAAAAATAAAGAAACTGAGGATTGATCAACCTAAATGACCCCCAGTCTCATATGATTTTGGGTATTCAACTCACCATTTTTTTCATTATCAAAAGTATGATACAAAGGCATTATAACTTCCAGACTACATCGCCTGACCAAAAGCCTCTTCTATGAATTTCTCCCCAATCAGACTTTTAATCATTTCCTTTTTTGGGGTTTATATTGGTATATGAGACATATAAAAACCCCTAGTTTTAGTATAATAAGGGTCCGTCTTTAATCTAATCTCATTTTGATACTTGACATCAATAAGCCTGTTTTAGCCACATTTAAAATAGGATGGGTACTTTAACTGATGGGACCTATACGGTGACTTGTAACTTTTTTAAATAGGGAGCATACTTGTCATGCAACTTAGTAGGCTTCAAGTATTGAATGTTGGGCTTCTTAGGCATATCTATTAAGCTTAAAAATGGAAGCCCAAAAGGATGGTGCTCACTACAGATGTTCAGCTTATTAGATTTTGATGGTTGGCTCAAAAATAAACCCTTTGAGAAAACCATCACTGCTAATAGATTACTCCCATTGATTAACTTTGATCCTTTCCTATTTATCTGAATAATCTGATAAATCAGATTCACCTCAAAACCGTCTTGATTGCATCTAAACATTCTCAATTATTGTAGCTAGAAGCTATGATATAATATTATTATGGCCAATTATGCGATCCACATGGGTGAACCAAGTGAATTTACAGCACAAAATCAATTGCTTTTTTATATCTAATGCATTTACAATTAAGTAATTCTATTTTTTATGCATGTCAATCATTGCAATCAACACAATAGTACTTGCACATGGATGGTCTGAATAGGGAGTACCCAGTATTATTGAGAGGCCTTCTGACGTCCTGATTTGGGATGCACCATTATTCAAATTCCATATGTTTCTTCTCCCCATTTATTATATTTTGTCCTCTGTATAACAAAAAGTAATCAAGCTGGTTGAGAGGTGAATATACACCACTGAGGTGTTAATACTAAGACTAATAATCTTCCCAATTATGAGTCTTAGTAGTGCCTCCAATCAGGCTGAAATGATTGTAATTAAATTAATTCAAGGGCTGAACTAATTTGGGGATTTTTAATAACCACTGCCATAATCCATAGCGGATTGGCATAGCTAAATGGAATCATCTAATAGATGAGTATGGCCAGGAGATGCCTTTTTTTAGTACTAGATGGTGTCCAGGAGATGCCTTAAATGTATAAAATACTGGCGCCTGGCTCTAAAATAAAAATAGCATCTTTCCATTTAATCATATTTTTGTGTTATATTGTCTTACCTTAATTTGATCTTCATAATAAGAAGTGTAGACAAGCATTCAAGGGATCTTGTCATTATTACCTGATTCTGGAAAGTTCCCTGTTAGAGAGGGAAAATATACCCAGAAGAGACCAAAAGAGTCAAGTATTATTATTTAGCTTTGTGGGCTTCCAAACAGTTAGGAAATACCATAGAACACATAGCATAATCAAGGATATGAGCTGAAAATCTTCCCAACTATTAAAACAGGAATATCATCAATAAGCAAGCTAATCCTCAAAATATTACATAGCTGAAAACTAGCATAACTTGCAACTACTAGATCGCATCATGGAAGATAATCTGATTGATAGAGTAACTTGATAGGTGCACAACAGAAATGGTGAAGAAGATGACCAAATGGAAAATTCACCCACCTTATTTCTATAGAATTTCAAAAACCTCCTATGGAGATCCCTGAATTCCTTTGTCTTACTTGGAATTCCAACAAAGGAATTAAAGCATTACTTTATGGAATCATTAACCCAGGATATAGAGGCAACCGCAAAAGGACATCCACTGTGGACAGGTCTCTCATGAGCTTATATGCATCTAGTTCTCTCTTAGAGATTCATGAAATAAGTGCAAATCTCTCTTGCTATATTTTGCACTTTGTGCACCATGCGCTTTATCATATTGTGCATATACAAGGAGACCATAACTAAGAACTC
Source organism: Massospora cicadina (assembly GCA_022478985.1). NCBI lineage: Eukaryota > Fungi > Entomophthoromycota > Entomophthoromycetes > Entomophthorales > Entomophthoraceae > Massospora > Massospora cicadina. The sequence goes on along the minus strand of JAKSZP010016015.1, from coordinate 99,135 downwards.
CACAATCATATAATTACCTAAAGGGTCTTAAGGATGGACTACGAGCAGGTATATAATATATCTTTTTAAAGTATAGAGACGTCCGCCATTTGGCTAAAGCAAAGCATTCCTATAACATTAAGCTCCATAATCAAATGGGGACTATTGATTCCGGTGTTATCAAGTATGTGAAGGAAGTTGTGAAGCTACTTTTAAAGGACATCATAGAGTCAAACGAATATACCAAGAAATTAGACACCTTTGATGAAGAACTCTGAGATAAGATATTAGAACCCATGGAAAAATGGCCTTCCAATCATCTACTAGCTGTCAACAGGAGTAGGAACAGATCTTTCTCCTTAAATCACAGATAGACTTAGCTCTACGATTAATTGATGAGATAAAGGCCCAATAAACTGCTAAGACTTCATCAGTGTCACAAAGCATCATTTCTCAAGTATCCCAGGTCAAACAGGATCTAGCAAACCATGCAACTCAGCCATCTACTCTTTTAAAACTGAGCAATGCAAAAAATTAAAAAAGTAATTAAAAAGCAAATTTTATTAGCATAGAGGACATTAAAAAGTCTATTGTCATCTCAATGAAGCTGAGAAATTCTGGAATACTCTTACAGAAGAGTTAAAAGCCAAGACTGACAAGCCTCTTCAGAATATTAAGTGCAAAGATGAAAGAGGACTTGAACTAACGCTTTAGATTATTAGAGGATGAGAACAAGCTTATGCAAACATACCGCTTCTATGCTCATCAAAAAATTCATGCTCTGGGAATCCGCGTTAAGACTTGGAAAATGATAAAGTCATTTTTGTGAGAAGAATTAATCTGCTGTATGTTATGCTAAGACTTACCCCAGAGGCAATGGAGCAATGTCTCAACCTTCTACAGGATTAAATACGTTGACTCAAATGAAAATTTGAATAGAGCCATGTAAGAATTAAAAATGCTGAGTCTGAAGCTCCCAGAGTACATATCATTACTAGATTGGAGGCAACTACCTTTAAGCCTACATTCAAGGACAAGTTTACACTTGACAAAGAGAGTATCACATTTTTCCTCTACATTTCTGAAGTGCTTTGGAAAGTGCGACAGTTATTAAAAGTTAAGCATATTTTAACTTGTTTAGGACATATAGCTCAACAGTTATGGTGCATCATATTGATGCCCTGCATACCATAAGAGAAGTGGAAGAGGTGCTTATCAAAGAATTCAGGTCAGAGCAGAGCCTGAGTATGATGAAAAAGGATTTCATAATAATTGCGATATGCTTAAATGAAACCCTGGATGAATTTGCTGATCGGTTTATATGGAGGATAAACACTGTTAACCTCAAAGATGCTTACTTTGGATGTCGCCATAACTGCCATCATTGCTGGATTCCATATTAACCCCAACCTTGCCATACACATCACATTCGTCAAACAAAGCTTCAACTCTATCTTAGATACTAAAGAAGCGCTATTTGGTGTAGTTGACATACACAAGCCAGAGACCTCACGAAAGGCTCCCATGAAATCTAGATTGTATACTGTGGAGGAGGTGAAGTATAAGAATGAGGGAGTTTACATGTAACTACTGTAGGAAGAATAACCATACTGAAAATATATATATTTAGAAAAACTGCGCTTGTCAATAAGGGAAAAGAAAGGTCTGCTTAGGGTCAGGTACCTCTAAAACTGCCTGACCCAGAGTACCTGAAAGAGAAACATTGCTGATCACTCATCCTACTTGCATTGAGAATGATCCAATGATGACTCTGAAGGTGATCATGAGGACACATGTTATTATGTTTTAGGTTCACCAACTGAGCTCGCCATTCTTGACTTTTGAACACAGAGAATATTAATAACGCCCATGTTCCTGAAAGCACTTACCTCAGTCAGGTTATAGGGTGTCTCAAGATAATCTATAACACCAGTGATTCTGATTAATACCTTGCCCTGTTGATCAGATCCATCTTGAGTGTGCACATCTACTGGAGATGAATAAGAAGTATATACTGAGATTTCTCAAAAGCTCCTTGCAACGTTTCTCCTTAAGAGGTGTTTTACCTTCCACTGAAGTTTTATAAACTATAATTAAAGTGGAAGTAATACTCATAAGGTCTATTCTATTGCTAACTTGGTTATGGTGATCAATCTCAAAGTTGTGTCATCCTGCCTCATCAAAAAGATCAAGCTTGCCTCAGATCATGAATAAACTCAAGATTATAGTACCACCAGTCCAAATAACACCAAGGAGATAGAAGCATACTCATTTCTGCCAATTCAAGTTGGAAAATTAGTTTTCTCAGTTCCCATAGTTGCCCTAGACAACAGTCAATATCATATTCTTATTAGAACGCAGTTTATGATCAAATATGAAGGAGCAACATTCTGAAAGAATAATACTTATTTCTTCTTAACTATGGAGTTCCTCATGGACTGGATAATAAAGACTCCAGAAAGAAGGGTTACATTTGTATGGTTGTATAACCGGTTCTGCTTTACCTTTGCAATATTCTAATCTGGGATAAACTTGAAAAAACTACCAGATTCAGTAGATGCATCATAGGACATACCATTTTATGCACCAAGGTGGTAAACTAAAACTAGAGAGCAAAGAGATATTTCCACCAACATAGCCTAAGTATACCCCAAACTTCTTGATACGCATTACTAGTGTCAATGGATTGAGTAGTTTAGAGCCAATAGTTTTTCCAGGAGTGCTGATAGTTTATCAGCAGCCTATTGAGCTCTTACTGGAGAAGTTAACCAACAAAGATATCCTAGTTAAGAATTTAAATTTATTGCGAGGAAGGCCAATCATGGGACGGACACTTCCAAATATGACTCAGGAAAGATAAACTTAGTACCAGGGGAGGCACCCCAGAGAAGCGATGCTATCTCTTGTTGCCAGCGGGAACGCCACTTTATGGGGAGGGGAGGGAACGTGTGAATGGGCCGTAGCCACAATTGAACACGTGTGGAGGAAGGGGTCTGATTTGATGAACCAGACTGGGAACCAGGAGGAGACCAGCTGTCAGCGGCGCGGTGGGAGGTATCCAAACATCCACGCTTGAAAGTGGTCCACCAAATGAGACCGGAATCTGTGGACAGCTTCTGGGAGGGTGGAGATGGAGCCTTCGATGGCATCCAAGACAATCGTGTGGATAGTCCACATGGCGATTGCAACCACCAGAGCATGGAGGGAGGGTGAGAAGGGGGAGGCCATTGATGAAGCAAACATATCTCTTGACAGACTGAAGGGATGCGTTTGATCCTGGCCCAGCAGACGTTGGACTTCGCGCCATATCACTTTAGAGGTGGGGCACTTCTCCAGGCGGTGGAACAGCGTTCCATACTGGCCACACATGACACAGGATGAGTGTAAAGCGTTAGAGCGCTCAGCTGTATGATACACCCACCTCAGGCAGCGCCACACATGGGAGCGGACTTGAGGCTGCAACAGAGGATGGTGTGCGTATTTCCAGATAGTCTTTTGGGTCTCAGTGGAATAAGGGATGTCCATCATGTCCAGGTAGTCCATTCTGGATAGGACATGAGGTCGAATGGGGATCACGCCATCATGGATGGGTAGCCCCTGTACCTCTTGTGTGAACTGAGGAGAGGGGCGGCCTCTTTGGGTTGTATGTCCACTAATACAAATTTTCCACTCTGCGCTTCGCATGGAGAGCAGGATTCGTTTGTAGTGGGTTTTAGTCCCGTGAGGACCTGTGGCTGATGTGTGTGATGCGAGGTATTTAATCAGGGAGTGGGGGTTTGATGGATTGTTGAGGCCCAAGGCTCAGGAGAAGTTGGAGCGGGCCGCGTGGGACCAGTGTTGGGATGGTAGTGTAGGAGCAGTGACAGCCGCGATCCAAGTGCCCAGGCTCTTGGCAGCATGGGCTTTGAAGTCAAGCAGGCCCATGCCACCATGATGATGAGGGCCAAACATGACCTCTAGCCATACTGGTGGAGGGCGGCCTGACCAAAGCCATCCTTGCAGCAAAGCATACAGGGATTTGAAGAAGCTTGGTGAGAAGGGGATGGCGTGGGCTCCGAACCAGACTTTGGATAGGAGCATAGAGTTGGCAAGAACAACCCTGCCAGTGAGGGTAGTAGGGTGGGCTCTGAGAGATGCGATTCGCTTCGTCACGTTGTCCAGTATACGGCACTCCATTACTGCTGACGCATATCCGCCTGCCTCCATCCATACACCCAGATGGTGCACCGGTCCTATGGTAGGACGTGGCACGAAGGGGAGCACCAGTGGAGCGGTGTGTGTTGAGTTAGTAAGGCGTGGACGTGGGCGAGCAGATGGGCTGGGTTGGGAACTAATTGCTGGGGCCCAGCAGTTCTGAAACTGACCAAGGAGGATGATTTCAGTTTTGGAGGCGTTCAGTGCCGCGTTGCTTACCCAGGAATATTCCTGGATGAGGGCTTCAAGCGCGCATGCATCTTTGTTATTAGACACCCCCACCACGCAATCATCTGCAAATGCCATCATCTTGACTGGGGTTTGGCCTGGCACATGGACCCCAGTGAGTTTGCATTCACATTTCGCAGTAGTGGGTCAAGGCTGAAGTTGTATAAAAGTGGGCTGAGGGGGTCCCCTTGTCGCATGCCCCTTTGAGGGCGGACTACTTTCATTAGGAAGCCTGGGCCACGCACTGCCATTGTCGCAGATTCCGTGAGCAGCATCACCCAGTTTATGAAGCGGGGGGTAGGCGGAATTGATGGAGGCAGGCCCTAAGGTATTCCCAGTTTACTCTATCATAGGTCTTTTGTTGGTCCAAGAATACAAGTGCCCCAGAGGCTGTGGACTGACACACATTAGCCACAGAGTGCACGTTATCCCAAATCGACCTTCTGGGGATGAAACTAAATTGTTCTGGGGAGATGGTGGCAGATGCTACAGTCCCTAAACAGTTAGCCATGATTTTTGTTAAAATTTTGGTGTCTTTGTTTGTTAGAGAAATGGGGCGCCAGTTGGCTAAGTCAAGCTTATCCCCTTTCTTGAAGAGTGTGACAGTAAAGGCCTCATGTCCTCCTGGTAGGAGGCACGTTTCCAACAGTCTTTGGTTAAGTGAGGCTAGCAGCAATGGGGATATATATTTGAAATATTTTTTGTAGAACTCATATGGAATGCCATCTGGGCCTGGGCATTTTTGGTTTGGCGCACCGCGAATGGCTGTCCATAATTCGTTCAGAGTAATTAAATTCATTATTTCTGGGTCTCAGAAAATGGTGCAGATATGAGCTCAGTCGAGAAATTCCGCCATTTTGGCTGGCTGAATTGGTTCAGCTCGGTATAACTCGGAGTAATATTTTAGCATTTCAATTGCCACTTCAGCTGGTGTGTCCGCAATGGAATTATCCAATCTTCGCACCTGTGTGCAGGCCACGCTCTGGCATGGTGCAAAATTTTTTTAAAGAAGTATGCGGTACACTTGTCACCTTTAGTGATGCGTGTGGCCCTGTATTGGACACAAACCCAATGTTTGTGTTGCCTTTTGAGTGCGTTGAGGTGGGTGGCTGCCTCCACCCACTTCCGGCCCCATGCAGGGCTGTATCCTGTGGCTGGAATATTGGACTCCAAGTGGGCCAATTCCACCAGAGCGCGCGAGATAACCACTGATATGGCTCGTGAGCGTCTGGAGGAGAGATGGTGATAGTGGCGGATGGTGTCCTCTTTGAAAGTTGCCCATGTGAAAATGGGGTCCACGCAAAACGGTGCAACAAACGATTTCACCAAAGTTGCCTCTTCCACCCATGTAGAAAATCCTGGTGACGTGAGCTTGGGGGGCAGATTTTGCACCAATGTGGGGCCTTTGCAACTGTGATGGATAAGTGGTATGTTATTGAGACCAGTTGGTGGTCAGAGAATTCCATTTTTGTTGTTTTGAAGTGGGAGATGTGGGGTTGGAATTTTGCTGGTGTTAGAATAAGGTCGATGCGGGTCATGGACCTTAATTGGCCATTGTGGATGTGGGGATGCATCATGTTTTTGAGCAGTGGGGCATGTCGTGGCAGCGCATCTATTAACCCAAGGGTGGCTTTTAGAATGCATAGTTCTATGTGACCCTGTGGGGCGTGGGGTGAGGGCGGCCACCAGTCCATTGGTGAGGTTAGCCAACAGTTCATGTCGCCAACTAGGAAAGAATCAGGGGGTAGTGGGAGGGATTTGACCAATGAGAAAAATTCCTGATGCTCGTGTGCACCATTTGGGGCATAGATGTTAATGATTATGTGCACAACATCAGCCCACGAGAAGGTGACAATGAGCACTTGGCCATTTAGGAATGTTTCTGAGGATGTGAATTTGAAAAAATTATTTTTCTGAGTTAGCACCCCACAGTGCTTTGACCAAAAGGATAGGGATGGGAGGAGCATTGTTTTCCAAGCTTCCTCAGAACCTCGTGGACAGTGGGACTCCTGGATGGCCAGGATATCCATGGGTAAATTGTGTTGTAAAAAACTCAGTTTCCTAGCCCGGGATGGGGAGGCCTTGAGTCCAGTGATATTCAGCATCCCTAGAGTGAAGGTTTCCCCCATCGCACCTTAGGTGCGAGGGGTGGGCCCCCAGGCCCACCAGCCTCTTCCAGGTCCCCACAGGCTTTCACAGCAGCGCGGGTGTTAGCAGCAACGCTATTGGGGTTTTTGTTAATTTTTGTGGAAAGATTCACATTGGCTTTGGCCTTCGCTTTTGTTTTCCCGACGTTGGACAAATTTTTTGTGGTGCGGATAAATTTTGGTGCACCATCAAGTGGGGCAAAAAAATTTTTTCAATTGGGATAGGTCCCAAGTCAGTTTTGACTGGAGCTTGGGTGCAGCGATTGGGTGAGATTGAATCTCCCATCAGATCCTCAGATTGAGTGGCCCACTCGGCATGGGCCTCCCAATCTGATTGGGTGATGGATTCCTGAGTTGCTTCCGCCGCAAAGGTCTCCATGTCCTCCTGGCGTTGTGAGTGTGGGATGGTGGTGGTGGCCTTGGCCGCTTCCTTGGCCATGGCCCTATGGGCCTGCTTGGCCTTCTTCTGCTCCTGCGGGGAGATGGGCTTTACCAATAGGTAGCAGTCTTGTGCTCCCCATGGGAAAGCCTCCTTGGTGCTTGCGGTTGGTTTGTAGTGCGCCTCTCCGCTGGCCATGGCTGCTGAGGGGTGCTCTTGGAATGTGACGCCCTCCATGATGGGGCACACATGTGCCTTATGGCCAAACGCGTCACAGTGGGTGCAAATAGGGGGCGCGCTGTCCACAGTTACCCGGAATGGGTGGGTGGTATGCCCTGCAATGTCAATAAAGGTGGAGTGCGGGATCTGGGTTAGGTCCTTCATGATCTCCTCAGTTGGGGTCAGAACTGCAATGGCCTTGCCGGTGCACAGGTGTGGCATCAGTGTGAAACGTTGCATTTTTAAAGATTGTATTTCGCTGTATATGGCGAGACCATCTTTCAGGTGTTGCTCCAAAATGTCACGTTTTACCGTAGTAGGCAAAAAGTCAAACGTGAGGAAAATTTAGTTTGATTTTGTCCATCTGGTGTGTTTGGTTTCAATGACCCGTTGCCCTTTGGGGAGGTTGACCACTATGCACACCGCTGCAGCCTCATCTGCTGCTATTTTGCTTTCAAAACCCAGGTCCAGCCAACTGCGTGACATGGAGTGAGGTGCAACGTACACCGCAGTTGGGAAAATTTTGTGTACATCTTCACAAAATTTTTCCCATAAGGCCATTTTTGGATGTCCAGATACACACGGACTCCAAATTCCACCAACAAAAGTGGCTGGGAGTGTGGCGTGTTGATGTACTGGTTGCATCGTGCTTGCCACGCGAGTATCTCCGGGGAAATTGTGACTGCCAGTTTTTTGAGATTTTTTTCTATTCCACCGGATTCTCTGGGGCGTTTTCAAACGTTAGAGGCCGTGGGCCTTCCGCCTGCTCCTCTTGCCTTGCTTGCCCAACTGCTCCCAGACATGGGCACAGACTAATCTCCTCTATGAGATAATCAAACTAGATTGAGTCTTGAATTGAATAGGTTGCAAAAGTGTTTGCAACGAGAAAGAAAAGTTTTATCCTAGTTAAGAAACATCAAGAGATTTGGTTAAGGTCAATTACCTACCTGATAAAATTGACAAGGTACATTTTATTGTCTCACCTTGATTTTTACTTACCCATTGACATTTTAATTTGTGACATTCCTCAAGTCCAAAATATCTGATAAAGTAAATCAGGAGGAACATGAGAAAGTGCACCAATTACTAAAACTTTATCAGGGTGTTTCACCACGTCATTATTGATTAAGGTCACTTGAAAGACTCGACTCATATTTTGATTTAGGATATTTAACCCCTATTTGAGCAAAGTCATATAGAAAGTTGAAGGTAGAGAAGCTTTACGTGAAGACTGAGCTCAAACAATCATTAGATGCCAGATTACTTGTGCCCTCCCAGAGTCTATAATCATCCCCATATTACTCATGAAGTAGAATGATGGTCGCATAATTGTGATGGATTATAAAAAGCCAAACAGTTTTACTAAAAAGGATAGCTATCTGATCCAAGGACTGATGATGCTCTGGCCTGACTTTACAGCTTAAACTTCTTCTCAGCAATGGACTTTGCCAGTGGCTATTAGCAAATGGATCTTTCGCCTAAAGACAAAAATAATGCGCGTTGATATGCATGATAGTATTATCTCAACCTATCCAGCTCCCTTAGGGATTATGCAATGCTCACCTCATTCCAACTGGGGATGGACCACATAATGCAAGATCTTAAACTCAGCTATGTGATTGCTTACCTAAATGACATAAAATTGTTTTTTAAAACCTTAATAATCATCTAGACCACCTCAAGTCTTTGTCAGTGACTGAGAGAATCATATCAAACTGACCCTGTGAAGAGTAACTTCTTTTTTAAGGACTTGAAATTTTCTAGAATATGCCATTTCATGGGAAGGAATTTAGCCCTTGTAAAATATTATTTAAGCAATCTCCAAGATGCCTGAGCTGAAGAGCCTTTGAGACATACAGATATCTTAAAAATGATGGATATTACCATCATGTTAACCCCAATTTCGCTCAACTAGCTGAACCTCATGTCTGACTACTTACCATAAACACCCTCTTTATATGGGGTGTGGAGCAAAGAAATGCATTCAAGTCAATGAGGAATTTTTGAGGAGATGACTGATCCTACAATATCAGACTATGGGAAGCCATTAATCGTGTTTACCAAAACCTCTGACTTAGCCATAGGAGACATCCTTTCCCAACTGGATGAGGACGGCATTGGCCACCCATTGTCATAATATAGATAAACGCTTTATGAAGCAGAGAGAAATTATGGTGTCATAGAGAAAGAGTTATTGGCTGTTCTCCTGGTGGTGAAACATGATTACAGCCCTTCTTGTTTGATATGAACTTTACAGCTATGACAGACCACTCTTCACTAAAGTGGCTGCAAAACATGAAAGATCCAACTGGAAGACTAGCCCGCTGGTCTCTCAAACTTCAGCACTATGACATAAATGCCATCCACTGAGTTTGAATAAAGCACATTAATGTAGATGTACTGACTCACCTGCCCTTACTACATCTAGATAATAGCGAAGCTGAATGGATACACGACCTATTCATGAAGCTAGACTCTTGGGAGGATGAAGATGATCGATTTTGGAAGGTGCTAAAATGACACGCTCAAAGTATGGAAGTTCTTGAATTATTTTACTAGAAATTTAAACTTACTGGCAACCTTACTTGTGACCTTCGGAATGAGTACCAGTTATAATGGAATCTCACAATACCTTATGACATGGAGGATCAAGAAATTTTACAAATGGATCAAGAATCACTACTATTGGGAAGGAATACTGGAATCTGTAGTGGAAGACTTGGACGCTTGCATAACTTATAAAAACAGGATCCACATAAGGCCAAGTACAATTATCAACCCATGACCACTCAGAAGCCATTTCAAACCATCAGTTTAGTTGACCTAGGTCCACTACCTGAATCCAAAGGAGGAAATCGATGCAACCTTGTAGGGATTGATAATATCATGAAGTGGGCCAAAGCAATAGTCTTTCCCAAGCAGACTGCCAAGGCTACCGCTAATTTTTTACCAAAATAAATACTAGCCATGGCTGCCCACAGGTACTGCTATGTAATAACAGGAAAAACTCTCTTTAAGAGGTGTGAGGATCTTAACTACAAGCATTGGAACTCAACAACTATTCTCAGCGCTTTACAATCCATCAACTAGCAGTAATGTAAAAAAAGTTAATATAAACGTTAGTTTGATAGTATACAATATGGCCACTACTGATCCATTACATTGGGACCAATATTTCCCAAGTGCATTGATGGCTTCCAGGATAAGTTTCCACCAGGTTATCAAAATGTCTCCCGTCAAGGCCTTATATGGAAGAGAACTTGGAATTCAAGCTCTATTAGCTCTTGAAGTTACCATTGATGTTAACAAAGAGCCTTAGAAAGCTCTAAGAAGTTTATTCCAAAAGATTATGTAACTACAATCAGAGGCATTGATGAGTCTAGCCAAGATGGTTACAAGTGAAGTTCAAGCAGCAAATACAACTCACCAACCTTTAAGAATTTCAAAATATTCATTTACTATCACAATCATATATCACCCTGAGGATAAATTAGATTCCATCTGAATGTGCCATATGCTATAAATTATAAACGTGAGGATGAATACTTAATTAAGTCCTTAGAAACTGAAGTAACTATCAACCACGTACATAGCCAAAACTTGCATCAGTACTCCCCTGCCAGTATTCTTGAAGGGTTTATGTCAGATATCAGGATATTTAGAAAGGATGGGAAGTATATTGACCATCTGACTCCCATGAAAGAATCAATGCCAAGACCCTAGAAGGAGATTAAAGGAGTAGCTTTAATTAAATACCTGGATAAATCCATAGTCAGTATGGCTCAAATTGACCTTAGGAAAATTATGTCGGACCAAATCAAGCTTAATATACCCTGAGTAAAATCCTTCTTAGACCAAAGTAAAGGATAATTGGATTGTCAGGCAACTACTGTTCAACGTGAAACATGAGGCAGAACATTCAGTTGAACCTGCATTAGGGTAATGGTCAAGAATCTTCCCAACGATCAACCTAAGTGATACTAAGCTTTATTTGGCTTGGTACATTCAACATACATTTTTGTCTTATAACACATATGCTGCAATGGCATTATACCATCTGGAATGCATTGCCTGACTAGGATCATCCTTTCTGGATTTCCCCCTCTATTATTTTTATTAAACTTTTTCTTTTGGGTTTATGTTAAGTACAATATACAAAACCCCTTATTTTATACTATAATAAAGTTAGATCATTAATTCTAACTCATTTTTATACTTAACTCCAATAATTCCATTTTGGCACGTTTACTATAGGATGGATAATCTAGCTGGAGGGACATAAGCAGGAACTTGGCACCTTAAAAATAAAGAATATTTTGTTTTGTTTCTTAGACAACTTCAAGTATTGATGGTCAGTATCATGGAAACAGTAAGGAAAATTAATACTGACCTGCCAAGCTGAGTGCTGAAGCACCCAAATGACAAGCCCAAATGCCAGAGACACTGCTTCTTAAGCGACTGTTTTTAGAACATGAACGAATGTCATCAACGAGTGACCATAGGCCATACTTGTGTATATAAACCTAGTGATGAACCAGGCAAACAAGACTCCAGTCCTGTGGATTTTGAAAAAATTGAGTCAGAATTGGTGATTTAAATTTCATATCAAGATTAGTTTCAGGATATAAAATTTAATTAGAAAGTGTAAGAGAGAAAATCAACCGTCAATTTTCTCAGTGTGCTACATCTGATTAGATAAAATGATTGGATTTAGGGAATACCTAGAAAAGTCAGGATAAATGCCCTCAAAATTCAACCTAAACTCACAAAAATTTTGAGTGAGGCGGAAAATGAGGACAAACCTAATCATAAATGACATCAAAAGAGTTAACGGTGGGCTGAGTTGCTGCCAATTTGGCCTAGGATGCCTGAGTTGCAGTTTTGCCATTTTTGATGGTTAGCGTGATGGCATCGCACCTGATGGGCAATAGGAACCTCCCAGGGCCACCCCACATAGGGGCAGTTCCAAAAGGTTGGGAACAGGTTTGGGATACTTAACCCACCTGCACGCAGTCACTTTGGCATCCATTTGGTCAAGCAGGATTCCTCAAGCGATGATTCTGATATAAGAGGGGAAGGTTCTGAGTTGACGACAACTTTTAATGATGACTTGACACCATTAGTGAATTTTGCCGCAGATCTGACAACAAACTTTCTTGTCTTAATAGGTACAAGGCCGGCAAATGTTGTTTCCAAAGTTTTGAAGGCATATTTTGAATCAACAACATCATTTTCCAATGAACTGATGCCATTGGTGAGCTTTTCTGGGGATTTGATCCTGAACACATTTGTTTTGCAGGTACACGTCCATTGGGCTCTGTTTCCAATGGTTTTAAAGCTGTTCTCAAACTGACAACATCATTTCTCAGTGGCTCAATGCCACAGGCGAGTGTGACTAAGGACTCAACCACTGATACTCCATTATATGAATGTGTGCACTTTTGGGCCTCATTACCATGGGTGTAGGGGTTTCATATATTTCAACACACATTTATTTAATTCACCATACTTATTCAGCAGAAAAAATTATGGGGACAGGCGATGGAATCTTCAGATGGATGTCTGTTACCCAACGCTCATCTACCACATGGGCGAGATCACCCTTCGTGACAAGAGGGACAACTGCCCTCTTATGACCATTCTTAGTGGGGAATGGGAATACTGACCAATCTAGGCAGAGGGGTCGCTCCTCCAGACTTACAGACAGGCTACTTGTCCATAGCACCATAAAGCTTAAAAACAGAAGCCCAACAGTCTTAAACCCTGCATATGCTGTCTCCATTTCTGTATCTCTAGGTTAAACTACCTCCAAAGGCCTGAACTATTGGCCCAATTACTCCAATCATATACCTAAACTTTAGTATTAGTCAATGACAACAGCTGTGCCCATGTGTTTGAAATCCTCCATGACCTTGGTTTAGAAAGACCTTCCACTGTACCTCTAATCCTGCCTCCATAGTAGAAGACCATACCCCAAAACAAAGGATGAAGGTTGATGAGCTCATGGGTGAATTTCCTTACTTTTCTTCACATCAACATACAACTTTGGCAAGATAAAGGGGTTGTGCATAATATAGAAACAGGGGACATGTCACTTATATGTTTGCATATCATCTAAAATAAGCAAGGTGGACAAGGCCCAGATCACCACCAAACTCAATGAGCTTTTAACCTTAGAGTTTTTGGTACCCTCACAAAGTCCTTGGGCGTCTCCACTCCTGATTTGTCAGACATTATCCTTTTTGATGTAAGAAAAAGAATGTTGGAGGTATTAGTGCTCCCAAATCTGCTACTATGATTGGCCCATCACTTGCCCAATCTTCTAATAATATTGTGGATATCAACGCTATGAGCACCCACAGCGAAAAGACCTTAGTGGATTCTTGGTGGAATCCTAACAACCGGAAAAATACTATTTTATTATAAAATCAGCTTAAAAGAGTAATAATTAATAATAGGATTACTTTGACTCCTCAGTCAAATTTGAGGAGTATAATATTGCATGGATCTGAACCTCTGCAAGGCAAGAAGATTTTACCCATCAATGATTGGGTGTGAGTTAACCAATCATTACTATCCAAGTCTAACCGCCGCTGAGGTGCAAAGATTTTACTCGAGGATGATAGGGTAAAAATTAGCCAATCATTACCATCCGAGTCTGACCACCACCAAATTACTCAATCATTACCATCTGAGTCTGACCACCACCAAGATGAAAAGATTTTACTTGCTGGTGATTGTATACAATTCATCAAATTGTTACTGCACAGGTCAGTTTTGCCTTCAAAAAATTTTCATCTTTGATCTGATAAGCCAAAAGCCTATATTTCCTAATTTAGATAACTGAGCTTTGCATTCTTTTGCCTTGAATACCCCTGGTCTCAAAATTCAAACTAGTTTAAATAGGAAAAACTAGTATTAAGAAAGGGACCTTTCCTGGTTTTGCCCTTCCTGAATAATAAAAAAACATAAAAAACTTTAATAAGTGTTATTTTATACTTTTATTTAAAATTAAATATCTCACTTTAACATATTATTTGTGGCAACCATTGGCGCATCCCACATGATTGTTTGGAAAAAAGATGGGAGTCATTGTGTCATTATGAATTATGATAAGCTTAACACAGTAGTATGAAAGGATAGCTACCATTTCCTCAAATTAATATTCACTACAACTTCTAGAAGGGGCCCAATAGTTTTTCACAATGGATCTAGGCCATCAGGTACTGGCAGATTGAGCTGGCTCCTAAGGATTGAAACAAATGCATCCTTATTGCAAATGAAAGGCTTTTTTGGACTGACCAAAATGCCCCAGGGCTATGCAATGCCCCTGCCACCTTCTATCAAGATATGGATGTGCTCCTGGGTGAGTTGAAAATGTCTTGTATTCTAGTTTACCTTGACAATAAAACTATTTTCTCTAAGGCTTTCTGTGGGTACCTAGATCATCTCGCCAAGTTTTCAATCAACTTTGAGGAGAATCCTTGAAGCTCAAACCTGTCATATGCTCATTCTATAAACTAGAAATGGAGTTATAGAGGAACAAGGCCACTAAACAAGGAATTAAGCCTTTGCCAGACAAGGTCACAACTATAGAAAGTATGATGCCACCTTGAAGCCTTTAGGTTTTACAATTGTTCCTAGCATGATTGGATATCACAGGCAAATATTTACCACAGTTTTCTGACCTGTCTGTGCCCTTGTTGCATTTGCTATACAAGAACATTCCCTTTGAATGAAATCTGTAACATGATCAAATTTTAAATCTACTAAGGGCTGCACTCATCTCAGCCTATGTTAATCCATTTGAACCTTGGCCAACCTTTGTGGTATTTCCTAATGCCAGTGACGTTGCCATAGGGGCAATCCTGGCTCAACTGGATAAACAAAAAGTAGAGTGACCTGTATCCTACTTCAGCAAAACCTAATGAAAGCCAAACAGAATTACAGCATTACTGAACATGAATTCTTAGCTGTATTTCTTGCAGTCAAGCATTTTCCAACCATAGTAACATTTAACCATTTCACTATAGTCACCAATCATGCTTTCTTAAGGTGTCTCCAACAGATGAAAGATCCCAACAGTTGATTGTCCAGGTGGGCCCTCCAGCCTTAAAGCTACAATTTTCTATAGTGCATCAGGTGGGAACAACTCATCAAAATGCAGACAGGCTATCCAAGATGCTGACACTCACAATACTATTACCTGAGGAAGACCATTTTTATGACTTGATTGTCAAGCTTTAACAATGGGAAGTGGAACTTTCAGAAACAGTGAAGATGTTGCACTCAATGGCTCATAACACTCAAATACTATATGGCATGTTATATATAAGAAAGTCAATGGAAAATAGCTGCCATATCTATGACCTTCCTCAAGAACCAAAGTTATCCTCAAAGGACACATCCATGTAGGACATGGGGAAGTGTTGCAAATTTTACAATTTTCTGTAATAGTAACTCCATTATTGTGCCAGGACAAACAGTATGAAAACTTCTGGTCTCTTTGCTGTTTCATCTTCGTAGGCAACCTTTCCCTGAAAATCCGCAGGGCAACCCATAAATCCAGCATGCTGATAACTTCACCTCTTGAGACTTAACCAATAATTTGGCTCATAGAAACTCTCCTGAAACTTGTCCAGCAATTATGGTTCAGAGGTCTTCTCAGTCCCTCATGGTTGGTGGCTATTTGGCCAAGTTCCTGCGGGGTTCCCTTGTAGATCTAGGTTAGGAGTTGAAAATGCCACCACTTCAGATGCATTAACCCAGCACCTTATATTGGTGATCTTCAGTCCCACCTCTACCAGCTAAGCTACCCTCTGTCCACTGGAAACAGTTAAAGGTAAGTAAACGAAAGATTCTTTATTAAAAGGTATATTTAACTATTTGTAGGCGTTTACATGGCAATATGCTGCCCACCTGTCAATATCATCAGCATTCATCGCTGGAATCCCAATTTTCAGCACTCTCACTTCAATTCCAATCATCATTACTCTCGCTGATAATACCCTTTTAATTCATTATCATTAGTGTCAGTATATTATGTTGATTCATCATCAGCATCAGTTGCCAGTTAAACATATATAAATCATTACTACAAGGAACCTTTGGATTATCCACAGCATCAGTCATTGTATTTCTGAACGTCAGTTGATGGAATGTCCATCTTGCACTTGACTTTTGGATTACTTGGCACCAAAGCTAATGATCTGATCATCTTCAGTATAGGTTGGTGACTTAATCCTAATTAATATACAATTGGATAATCCTTGTTATCGTCACCAATGATCCAGAACTCCTTGACATCAAACTCTCAATTCAGTATAAATCTAAATTAAATTAAATATATCAACATTCTTGGGCTCATTTACTAGTGTCAAAATGGCTTAATTTGCTTATTGTGATCATTTTCAATACTCTATTGATGTTAAATTAGCAATCCACCACCATAAATTATGATAATAAAATTTCAGCATCCTCAGCCTTAGTCACTGGTATCAAAATGGACAATTTACTATTGGGAATTATCCCCAATACTTTCCAGATATGGCGAATCCTTGAAATGGCTCAACCCAACCAAATGGTGAGCACAGATTCGTTATTTTATCATTAATAGTATTATTGAAGCTAGTAAATTAGTTGGCAACCATCCTTGACTAGCAAAACCCCAATTTTGGTAATTATGGAGGGATTTGTATGGGTAAAATCCCAAAAGGAAGTCAAAAACTCATGAATGGTTAGGAAACAATGCTACGGCATCAGATGCGAGAATCTTTCCAGGAGGCTTTAGATGCTTTCTTGATGTGCAAAATCAAAGCTCAGAAAAACCCTTGCTTCCAATATGAAGTTGTTACCCCATCTACGCCATTTAGCGTTGTCTGTGTGGATCTTGTATGGCCCTTATGCATGGGCCTCCATTGCAAACGCTACTTCATCTTAGCCATTGACTACCTCATAAAGTGGGTGAGACCATCTCAGTAACTGCTGCTACTGCTAAGGCTACTAACTTATTCTTGTTTCACTCCATTTTCACCCAACATGGGTGTTTCAGAACTCTGCTATCAAACCATGGGTTAAATTTCATTTCTTAAGTTGTCCAACGATTGACCTTACTATTTAATATTGGCCAACAATTCACTGAACACTATAATCCTATAACAAATGGTGCAGTCAAGAGAGTAAATGGCTCCATAGTCTCTATTCTCCATAAAATGGCTGCCACAGATCCCATGCATTAAAATTACTACCTGTCATCAATTTATTAGCTGATCAGTTCAGCTATCACTAAGTGATCAAAATGTCGCTTTTCAGGACCTCTATGGTAGGGAGCCTTGACTTCCTATTAACGTCTACCTTTATCAGATTCTGCCTCACCTGGCACTACTGAATTGACACTGATGGCACTAGCCAACAAGATAATTAGACTGTAAGCACTCGCCACCCAAGGAATAATATCTTTTCCCACAGGGAACCTACATGGTCAAATACTAAACATCCAGCTCTCACAAAATTGAATATTGGAGAGTTTATTCTATTCTACCATCACCTCCCTGGTGAGCATAAGTAAGTTAAATACTTCCTGGTTGAGCCTTGTTAAATACAAGAATTATACGATCAATAAAATAAATTTTAGATATATAATTGTGAAGAGTTTGGCTAAGAACCTTGATTTTAGTCAGTGTCTTACAGTAAATTGACCGTTTGGAAGTTCACTAGGCTTATCTAAATCAATCCAACTATTCTAGCCAATCTTGGGCTGAATTTTCCCTTTGAATATAAGAATTTCTTATGAGGAAGTAAAGGTACAATCTGAAAATCTTAATTAAAAGGTTGTTAACACTCTTAAAGAACAGACTCTGAGAAACCAGATAAAAAATAAAGAAAATATATCTTTATTAAGAAATATTATTGGATGATAATTTCATTAGGCCAGATGAAGTTATTTACACCTCTAGGATATTGTCAGACATTCTCCTTCTCAACTTATGAGAAAGAATGTTGGAGGTATGAGTGCTCCCAAATCTGCTACCAGGATTGGCCCATCTCCTGCCCAATCTTCAAATAATATTGTGGTTATTAACAATAGGAGTACCAGTGGCAAAAAGTCCTTGGTGGATTCTTGGTGGAATCCTAACTATCAGAAAAATATGGATTATAACCAAAATTGGCATAATAAGGTAAGGACTGATAATAGGAATTCTCTGACTTCTCAGCCAAATTTGAGGTGTTTGTTACCACATGGGTCTGATCACCTCCAAGGTGAGAAGATTTTACTCAACAATGATAGGGTTAAAATTAACAAAATCATTACCACGCAAATCTGACCACCTCTGAGGTGAGAAGTTTTTACTTGATGATGATAGGGTGAAAATTAACAAATCATTACAACACAAATATGACCACCTCTGAGGTGAGAAGATTTTACTTGCTGGTGATTGGATACAATTTATCAAATTGTTACCACATGGGTCAGTTTTGCCTCAAAAAACTTATCTTCAATCTGATAGGCCAAAAGCCTATATTCCTTAATTTGGATGACTCAGCTATATAATACTTTAGCCTCAAATAACCATGGTCCCAAGAGTTGAACTAGTGTAAATAGAAAATACTAGTATTTAAAAAAGGACCTTTCTTGGTTTTGCCCCGCTTAAACAATAAAAAACATAAAAACTTTAACAAAGCATTATTTATTACTTTTATATATAAATTTTTCTCACATTAACAAAAAATTTGTGGCATCCGTCAGTGGATCCCACAAACTGGTGCTCACTACAGGGTCTCATTCTGAATACTTTGACAAGTATTAAAGCAATGGAGAGTGTCATTCGTTGGGTGCAAAATAGGGAAGGGACTGAAGATGATGATTGAATGGAAAGCCCTACCGCTTTGATGTTTGGAGAAGAACAATTTGAACGCATATTAATACCTGAGTCTCGTCGCATCACCTGGCCAGCTAATGAAGCTGTGAGAGACCTTACTCATGGTATTCTTAACCCTGGTGACATTGCATCTCGTGAACGAGTGTCATTGGTAGAGGAACACCACTTGTTTCTCTATGAGACTAGTGTCCTCCCAGAGACCTATGATCAGCTTACAAATTTGACCACCTATATATGCAAGTTTGCTCACCCTGTCTTGGTATACATGATGCACCTCTTAGATGGACATCACAAAGAGTTACATCGACACCTAGATACTCATGCAGCTCTGAATTTAGCTTATGATAAGTTGTATCAACTGACCTCCAGACATCTTGGAGAAGTTAAATCTGGTGAGGAAGCTAATTGAAACTTCATCATACAGATGCATGACCGACTTACTACTATGGACACTGGGATTGTAAAGTATGTCAAGGAGGCCATGAAGATATTCTGGGATGAACTGAACGCTTCCACCGCTAGCACCCGCTTGTTGTTGGAGGAGTTTGCCAATGAACTTGAGAAACATAATGAGAAAACGCACAGGGACCTTTCAGCCCCCGACTCTGTCCCTCAAGAGGAATATGAACAGCGTGTGGCTGTGGTGGAGCAACAGTTAATTCAGGCCTTTTCGCGTGTTGATGAGCTTGAATGTCATCTGTTGCTTGAACCATCTAGCGCCATCACCACCCTTGCGGCCAAGGTTGTTCAGCTAGAAAATGAGCTAGCTCTCAAAGCTTCATTTGAAAAGACCAAATATATTTTGCACGTCGCTTGACTGAATGTAAAACCAAAGCAAAAGTGGTAAAAGCTTCGCTGGAAAGCCCTGTGCTGTTGGAGGAAGTATTTAGTCAAATGATGCAGGGTGAGTGGATTTATGAGCAGATCAAGGATGGAGTGCAAGGCCCAAGCTCACACCCTTGTGACAATGAAGGGTGTAAACAAATGAAAGAAGAGTTGAAGAACCGCGTGGAAGCCCTGAAAACTGCTCAAATAAACCTAAGCTCATTGGTGTCACAACTCCATTTTCAAGTCAATGCAATGGAGAGCCGAGTGGAGGATCTTGAAACTCATAAATTAGGGATCAAAGCTCGATTGAGACTATGTGAATCTGGGCCCCCTAGAAGCCCTCACCAAAATTGAAACCCAGCTCAAAGCCATGCATGATCAGTTTGATCGCTCTTCACGTACCTTTGACCAGTCAAACTACCACTCTGAAACCTTGGAAGCAGAAGCTCCATCTATTCATACCCTTACCAGGGGTGATTTTAGTTCATTCAAACCGACATTCAAAGATAAGTTTATCCCAGGTGAAGGCAGCATTGCTTCATTTTTATACGTCTATGAAGCAGCTATGGAAGGGGCAACGGATTGATAGAAGGCCAAACATATACTTTCCTGTCTGGGCCGCATGGCACAGGAGGTGATGGTCTCACACATGGATGCTCTTAGCACTTGGTCCAAGGTTAAGGAGGCCCTCATAAACACGATCAGTTCAAAACAGGCTTTAAGTATGAAAAAAGCAAGCTTTTATGCATATGAGTATCCGAAAAGGAGAGTCAGTGGTCGCCTTTGTGAAACGATTCTATATGGAAGCACAGATGTTGTTAACCTCAAATATGTTGACTTTGGATAATGCTGTAGCCGCCGTTTTGACTGGAGTTGCTTCTTACCCTCTGCTAGCGATGCACATCACCTCAGTTAAACGCTATTTCCATACCATTCAAGTCATCAAGGAGGCGTTAATAGATGTCGCTGATTTCCATAAGCCCAAAGTTTCACGTGGAGCTGTATCTCATCCTTGCGTTTTAACCATTGAGGATTCAAAGCCTAAGCCTTGGGCCATAGCTATTGAAGACAAGAAAGAGCCCCTTCAGATAATGGGCCCTGAAGAGCAAAACCCCAAAGCAAAATGTCCTGAACGCCCTCAATGCGAATACTGCTACAAGTTTGGACACATGGAGAATATGTGCTGGAAAAAGAAAGCTGACGCCGAGGAACAGGAGCAGGGAAAAGCAATGTCAGCGTAGGGAAAGGCACACCTATTGTTGACAAATCTCATGTGCCTAAATCATTTAAACAACTTATGACATTACCTCATGTTACTAATACCCCTGGGGATGATTCTGAGGGGGTACAGATGAGGTCAGCTATTTCATTGTAGGAGTACCTGCTGAAGTGGAAGTCCATAATCGCTTGAATGCCGGAGGAGTATATGAAGCCACCATACCTGAAGAGATGTATCTCCATCAAGTTGTAGGGGAACTGACCATTATCGATACTACCAGTGACATGGATGAGGTATTGTCTAACCTTATTCGCCTTCTCCAGCATGGTCATACCATGCAATCCATCCAGGAAAATTACCCCGAGACCGCGTGAAAATTAACCTCCACTTTCCATCTCAAGGAGGTCTTAGCGCTATCACCCACTTTTGGTGGGATAATTACAAAGGTTGAAGTGGTGATCCAAAAAGTTTGGGTGATGAATATCATAGATACAGGCTCCCCGGTGAACATAATCTCCTCCAAGTTGATGAAAAAGATCAAACTTGCACCTGATTTAGAATATAAACAAGACTTTGGAACCTCTGGTCCCAATAACACCCGTGCACTGGGTGCTTACTCATCCCTTCCCATTTGTATTGGGAAGCTTATTCTATTGGCCCCCACAGTGGCTTTAGATATTAACGCTTACAATATGCTTATAGGTACTCAGTTTATGATTGAATATGAAGGCATTATCAATATGAAGCAAGGGTTCTTGTCGTTGCTCAATTGTGAAGTCCCCTTAGTTCTAGCCAATAATGAACCCAGCAAAAAGGAATACTCTTGCATGGTTGAGTACCCACTTTCCGCTTTACCTATACATTATACCACCTCTGGGCGAAATACAAAAAAATTGTCTGATTATGTGGATGCTACCAATGGTATTCCGTTTTATACGGCCAATGAAGTGGTGATTAAGCCTGGTGAACAACGGGTGGTAGACACAAAAATCACTCTTAAAATCCCTCGCCACTGTTTATTACACCTCTTAAGCATTGACGGAATTAGCCCTGTTGAGCCTCGGGTTTTGCCTGATGTTTTAGACCCAGACTATCTGAGGCCTATTACTCTATTGTTGGGGATTCTCACTAATAAGGATATACTTGTAAGAAAGCATCAGGAGGTGGTCCAAGGGTTTTTACTCCCCGTGGAGGAAGTTGAACAAATCCACTCTATTGGCTCAATGGCAGATTTAGGCCTGCCCGCAGATAACCTGGTATTTACCTTACCAAATGTCCATATCTCGGATGAGCTGACCTCAGATGAGTTGGAGAAAGTGCATACTCTTCTGGATGAGTATAGTGATATATTCTCAAAGTCAGACACTGATTATGGCCACATGAAGGTCTGGTGCCATTCCATTGATGTGGGCGATGCCCATCCCATTAGGTCAAAACCTTATTGCAAGTCAAAGGTGGAGGAACAACAAATGAGGACGGAACTCATGCAGTTATTAGACGCGGGGTTATTATTTCCTTCGCAAAGCCCTTGGTCCTCCCCCTTCTGCTAATTAAGAAAAAAAATGGAGGTCACCGGGTAGTCATGGACTACCGCAGGTTAAACAATCTTATAAAAAAGGATAGCTAAATTATCCCATGCATTTACGATGCCCTGGCCCAGCTTTCAGGCTCAAACTTTTCTCTGCCATGGACTTGGCCAGTGGTTATTGGCAAATGGATCTATCTCCTCAAGATCAAGAGAAATGTGCGTTGATATGCAGTGAAGGTCTTTTCTAACCCACGCGATTACCTCAAGGGTTGTGCAACGCACCTGCCTCTTTCCAGTGTGCAATGAATCACATTTTACAAGATCTTAAGTTAACCTGCGTTATCATCTACCTTGATGACATTACCGTATTCTCAAAGTCTTTTAATGAACACCTTGACCATTTGAAGGAGGTATTCCAACGCTTACGACGCTCAACTATCAAATTAAAACCTTCAAAGTTTACTTTTTTCCAAAAGAAATTAAACTTCCTTAGACATACCATTTCTCAAGAGGGTATCCAACCCATACAAGATAAGGTAGAAGAAATTGCCAGAATGCCACCCCCCAAAAACCCATGGGATATACAGGTATTTTTAGGGATGATGGGGTATTACCATCAGTTTATCCCTAAGTTTGCCAGCTCAGCGAGCCCCTTGTTCGTTTACTAAAAAAGAATATCCCTTTTCAATGGGGCACGGAACAGAAGGCTGCCTATGAAACAATGAAGTTGCTGCTACAAAAACGGCCTATCCTAAGGCATCCAGATTATGGAAAACCGTTTATCTTGTTTACAGGCGCTTCAGATTATGCCGTTGGGGCCATCCTAGCACAATTAGATGAAAAAGGGGTAGATCATCATGTCTCATACTTTAGTAAGATGCCATCAAAGGCAGAACACAACTATAGTGTTACCGAGAAGGAGTGTCTTGCCATTCTATTAGCAGTGAAGCGTTACCGCCCTTTCTTGTATGGGACCTCTTTCACTGTGATTACAGACCACGCATCTTTAAAATGGTTGCAAAACATGGAGGACCCTATGGGGCGGTTAGCTCACTGGGCTCTAAAGCTCCAGCATTATGATATAAAGATCAAACACCGCGCTGGAACCTGCCACATGTATGTTGATGGGTTAACTCGGCTGCCCATCCTCCACTTAGATAACAGTGAAGCGGAGTGGCTGCATGATCCTTTAATGACCCCAAATGACTGGGAAGATGAGGATAATCCTGTACAGAGGATGTTGGCCCAGCACTCCTGTAACACTAAAGTAGAAATCAGGAAGTTGTACAAGCAAGTGGGGGCGAAGTGGTTGCCTTACCTACAACCCACGGAACGTGTACCTGTTATCCTGGAAGCTCATTCAACTTTAGGCCATGGAGGAGTAAAGAAAACCTATGAGTGGATAAAGGATCAATATTTTTGGGAGGGAAACATGGAAGCCATTACTGAAGTCTTGGATGCCTGCCTTACATGTAAGAAGCGGTCTCAGTTCAAGACTAGATACCAATATCAGCTGACTACCCTGCAACAGCCATTCCATACCATGAGCTTGGACATAGTAGGGCCGCTTCCTCAAACCACAGGTGGAAACAGATATATTTTGGTAGACATTGACCACTTCACAAAGTGGGTTGAAGCTGTGGCGTTGCCAGCCCACACTGCTAAGGCCACTGCCACCTTTCTTCATCAAAATATTTTCACTTGACATGGGTGCCCTCAAGTACTACTCTGTGATAACGGGAAAAATTTTACATCCAAAGTAGTCAAAATCTTAGCTGCTTCCATGGGAGCCCAGCAACTATTTTCAGCTCCATATAACCCATTAACTAATGGTACAGTGGAGCGAGCAAATGGTACTTTGGTTTCCATCTTACAGAAAATGGCTTCATCTGATCCTCTTCATTGGGATCATTATCTCCCTAGCACTCTTATGGCTTACCAAATTAGCTATTATCGGATTTTAAAGAAGTCCCCTTTCCAAGTTTTGTATGGCGGGGAACCAAGCATACCTGCTCTTCTAGCTAAGGATGTCTTCTAAAGAGGAGAGGAGCCTGAGAAAGCCATGCAAAGGTTAGCTAACTGCATCATTCAGCTTCAATCAGAGGCTATGACCAACTTAGCTAAAATGGTTACTAAAGAAGGCCAAGCTGCCAATGAGCTCTGAGCTCCTTTACCTTCTTTCCAAGTGTCAGATATGGTTTTATATTACCACAATTGCATAACTCCTCATAGTGGCAAACTTGGAACAGTCTGGGAGGGGCCATTTACCATCATGTATAAGAGAGGAAATGAGTATTCTATAAAGTCTTTGGCTACCAGAATTATCATAAACTGGGTACATGGCTACTTCCTACAACCCTACACCTCTCCCAACATTCTTGAGGGGGGCAATGTCAGACATTCTCCTTCTCAACTTATGAGAAAGAATGTTGGAGGTATGAGTGCTCCCAAATCTGCTATCATAATTGGCCCATCTCCTGCCCAATCTTTGAATATTATTGTGGTTATCAACAATATGAGTACCAATTGTGAAAAGACCTTGGCGGATTCATGGTGGAATCCTAACTATCAGAAAAATATGGATTATAACCAAAATCAGTGTAATACGGTAAGAACTGATAATAGGAATTCTCCAGCTTCTTGGCCAAATTTGAGGTGTTTGTTACCACACGGGTCTAATCACCTCTGAGGTGAGAAGATTTTACTCAACAATGATAGGGTGAAAATTAACAAATCATTACCACACAAATCTGACCACCTATAAGATGAGAAGATTTTACTCACTGGTGATTGGATACAGTTTATCAAATTGTTACCACATGGGTCAGTTTTGCCTCAAAAAATCTATCTTTGATCTGATAGGCTAAAAGCCTATATTCCCTAATTTGGATGACTCAGCTATATAATACTTTAGCCCCAATTATCCATGGTCCCAAGATTTGAACTAGTTTAAATAGGAAATACTTGTATTGAAAAAAGGACCTTTCTTGGTTTTGCCCCGCTTAAACAATAAAAAAACTTTAAAAAGGCGTTATTAATTACTTTTATTTATAGAGTAAATTTCTCACTTCAACAAAAAATTTGTGGCATCCGTCGGTGGATCCCACAGGCATCTCCTGGCCACATTCTAAGCGTTCAATTCCTGTACATATTTATTTTATACCTCAGTTTGGCCCTTATACTGATACAACCATGACCTATTGCTAGGACTATTGGTGGCAAAATACTCTAAGAATCAGGAAAGTTTAAATGACAAAAATAACAACATGAACATGAAAAAGTGTCCTAAAATCACCTCAATTTGGGTTTTACTATACAGCTGAAAAAAGAAAACTTCTGGGAAATTTAGCATCAATTTCAAGTAAATGATATACCTTTAATTAGGATGTTGGCATGCCTCTCAACATCACTAGGTACTCCCATTAAGGTTGTCCATGTGCAAGTGCTATCATGCTAATTACAAGGATTAACATAAAAAATTTTCCCTAGAGCATGAAACTGTTTGTAAAAATATGATGGCAACCTTATAGTTGTATTTGTTCTTGGGATTTTTAGAGCTATTTTTAGGGATTGATCCCAGGATGATTTCTTGAAGATATATAGTTGATCTTATGCCCAGTCAATTGGGACCAATTGCTGAGTTGCTGTGAGTATAATCGGCCTGAGTTGAAATAATGTTAGTTAGCACAAGCTGGCAAAAGGGTAATCAGCCTTAATTTATGTTAGTATATTTGGCTTTATTTGTTTAATAGTAATAAGCCATAATTGATTGTTAGGTTAGTCAGCCCAAGTTATAGAGAGGGTAATTGGCCTAAGTTGTTGGTTGTTGAAGTGCTTATTTTCAGGTCATCCACCAGAAACTGACAACCCCAAAGCATACTGTATAAGGAGGGCTCTGAATACTCCATCGCTGATGCCATTCAAGGCACAGTGGTTAACCATATACATGCTAGGTTCCTGCGCCCTTATGTCCCCTTCTTCCAGGATCTTGAGGGGACAATATCAGCATTCACACTCAAGAATGGCCCAAATTATCTCATAATTAACTGATAAAATTTTTGATTGTCATCCAATAGGTTCAAGCCTTCTGGAATTAAATGGATCATTGGAAAATGAGCCCTTGCCCTTAACTTGGCAAGAATTAATAAAGGAGTTTCAATAATTGTCATAAGATGAGGGAACTTTTCTTTCTCATTGCAAACACTTTTGCAACCCATTCAATTCAAGACTAAATCTAGTTTGATAATCTCATAGAGGGGATTAGTCTGCGCCCATGTCTGGGAGCAGTTGGGCAAGCAAGGCAAGAGGAGCAGTTGGAAGGCCCGCGGCCTCTAATGTTCGAAAACGCCCCAGAGAATCCAGCGGAATAGAAAAAAATCTAAAAAAACTGGCGGTCACAATTTCCCCGGAGATACTCGCGTGGCAAGCATGATGCAACCAGTACATCAATACGCCACATTCCCAGCCACTTTCATCGGTGGAATTTGGAGTCTGTGTGTATCTGGACATCCAAAAAACGGCCCTATGGGAAAAATTTTGTGAAGATGTACACAAAATTTTCCTGACCGCGGTGTACGTTGCACCTCATTCCATGTCGTGCAGTTGGCTGGACCTAGGTTTTGAAAGCAAAATAGCAGCAGATGAGGCTGCAGCGGTGCACGTAGTGGTCGACCTCCCCAAAGGGCAATGGGTCAGCAAAACTAAATGCACCAGATGGACAAAATCAAACCAAATTTTCCTCATGTTTGACTTTTTGCCTACTACGGTAAAACGTGACATTTTGGAGCAACACCTGAAAGATGGTCTCACCATATATGGCGAAATACAATCTTTTGAAATGCAACGTTTCATGCTGATGCCACACCTGTGCACCGGCAAAGCCATTGCAGTTCTGACCCCAACTGAGGAGATCGCAAAGGACCTAACCCAGATCCCGCACTCCACCTTTATTGATATTGCAGGGCACACCACCCACCCATTCTGGGTAACCGTGGACAGCGCGCCCCCCATTTGCACCCACTGTGACGCGTTTGGCCATAAGGCACACGCGTGCCCCATTAAAGAGGGCGTTACATTCCAAGAGCACCCCTCGGCGGCCATGGCCAGCGGAGAGGCGCACTACGAACCAACCGCAAGCACCAAAGAGGCTTTCCCGTGGGGAGCACAAGGCTGCTACCTATTGGTAAAGCCCATCTCCCCGCAGGAGCAGAAGAAGGCCAAGCAGGCCTGTAGGACCGCGGCCAAGGAAGCGGCCAAGGTCACCACCACTATCCCACACTCACAACGCCAGGAGGACATGGAGACCTTCGCGGCGGAAGCAACTTGGGAATCCATCACCCAATCAGATTGGGAGGCCCAAGCTGAATGGGCCACTCAATCTGAGGATCTGATAGGAGATTCGATCTCACCCAATCGCTGCACTTAAGCCCCAGTTGAAACCGACTTGGGACCTATCCCAACTGAAAAAAAATTTTTTGCCCCACTTGACGGTGCACCGAACTTATCCACACCGCAAAAAAATTCGTCCGACGTCGGGAAAACAAAAAGCGAAGGCCAAAGCCAATGCAACTCTTTCCGCAAAAATTAACAAAAACCCCAATAGCATTGCTGCTAATACCCACACACTGCTGTGAAAGCCCGTGGGGACCTGGAAGAGGCTGGTGGGCCAGGGGCCCCACCCCTCACACCTAAGGTGCGATGGGGGAAACCTTCACTCTAGGGATGCTGAATATCACCAGACTCAAGGCCTCCCTGTCCCGGGCTAGGAAACTGAGTTTTTTACAAAATAATTTACCTGTGGATATCCTGGCCATCCAGGAAACCCACTGTCCATGAGGTTCCGAGGATGCTTGGAAAACAATGCTCCTACCATCCCTATCCTTTTGGTCGAAGCACTGTGGGGTGCTAATTCAGAAAACAATTTTTTCAAATTTACATCTTCAGAAATATTCCTAAATGACCGAGTGCTCATTGTCACCTTCTCATGGGCTGATGTTGCACACACAATCGTCAACATTTATGCCCCAAATGGTGCACAAGAGCATCAGGAATTTTTCTCGTCGGTCAAATCCCTCCTGCTACCCCCCAATTCTTTCCTAATTGGTGACATGAACTGTTGGCTAACCTCACCAACGGACCAGTGGCCACCCTCACCCCACGCCCCACAGGGTCACGTAGAACTATGCATTCTAAAAGCCACCCTTGGGTTAATGGATGCGCTGCCACGACATGCCCCACTGCTCGAAAACATGACGCATCCCCACATCCACAACGGCCAATTAAGGTCCATGACCCGCATTGACCTTATTCTAGCATCGGCGAAATTCCAACCCCACATCTCCCACTTCAAAACAACAAAAATGGAATTCTCCAACCACCGACTGGTCTCGATAACATACCACTTACCCATCACAGTTGCAAAGGCCCCACATTGGTGCAAAATCTGCCCCCAGAGCTTGCGTTGCCAGGATTTTCCACGTGGGTGGAAGAGGCAACTTTGGCAAAATTGTTTGTTGCACCGTTTTGTGTGGACCCCATTTCCACATGGGCAACTTTCAAAAAAGATACCATCCGCCACTATCGCCATCTCTCATCCAGACGCTCAAGAGCCACATTGGCAGTTATATTGCGCGCGCTGGTGGAATTGGCCCACTTGGAGTCCAATATTCCAGCCTCAGGATATAGCCCTGCATGGGGCCAGAAGTGGGCGGAGGCAGCAGACCACCTCAACGCACTTGAAAGGCAACACAAACATCGGGTTTGTGTCCAATACAGGGCCACACGCATCATTAAAGGTGACAAGTGCACCGCATACTTCTTCAAAAAATTTTTTGCACCATGCCAGAGCGTGGCCTGCACACAGGTGTGAAGATCGGATAATTCTATCGTGGACACACCGGCTGAAGTGGAAATCGAAATGCAAAGATATTACTCCGAGTTATACTGAGCTGAACCAATTCAGCTGGCCAAAATGGCAGAATTTCTCGACAGAGCTCATATCCACACCATTTTCTGATACCTGGAAATAATGAATTTAATTACTCCAAACAAATTATGGACTACCAGTCACAGTGCGCCAAACCAAAAATGCCCAGGCCCAGATGGCATTCCATATGAGTTCTACAAAAAATATTTTAGATAAATATCCCCATTGCTGCTAGCCTCACTCAACCAAAGCCTGTTGGAAACGTGCCTCCTACCAGGAGGACATGAGGCTTTTACAGTCACACTCTTCAAGAAAGGGGATAGGCTAGACTTAGCCAACTGGCGCCCCATTTCTCTAATAAACACAGACACCAAAATTTTAACAAAAATCATGGCTAACCGTTTAGGAACTGTAGAATCTGCCACCATCTCTCCAGAACAATTTGGTTTCATCCCCAGAAGGTTGATTTGGGATAACGTGCACTCTGTGGCTAATGTGTGTCAGTCCACAGCCTCTGGGGCACTTGTATTCTTGGACCAACAAAAGGCCTATGATAGAGTAAACTAAGAATACCTTAGGGCCTGCCTCCAACAATTCTGCCTACCTCCCCGCTTCATTAACTGGGTGATGCTGCTCACGGAATCTGCAACAATGACTGTGCGCAGCCCAGGTTTCCTAACGGAAGTAGTCCATCCTCAAAGGGGCCTGTGACAAGGGGACCCCCTGAGCCCACTCTTATACAACTTCAGCCTTGACCCACTACTGCAAAATATGAATGCCCAACTCACTGGGTTCCATGTGCCAGGCCAAACCCCAGTCAAGATGATGGCATTTGCAGATGATTGAGTAATGGGGGTGTCTAATAACAAAGATGCACGCGCGCTTGAAGCCCTCATCCAGGAATATTCCCGGGTAAGCAACGCGGCACTAAACGCCTCCAAAACTGAAACCATCCTCCTTGGTCGGTTTCAGAACTGCTGGGCCCCAGCAAGTAGTTCCCAACCCAGCCCAGCTGCTCGCCCAAGTCCACGCCTTACTAACTCAAAACACACCGCTCCACTGGTGCTCCCCTTTGTGCCACGACCTACCATAGGACCGGTACGCCATCTGGGCGTGTGGTTGGAGGCAGGAGGATACGCATCAGCAGTAATGGAGGGCCATATACTGGACAACGTGATGAAGCGAATTGCTCTCTCAGAGCCCACCCTACTACCCTCACTAGCAGGGTTGTTCTTGCCAACTCTATGCTCCTATCCAAAGTCTGGTTTGGAGCCCACGCCATCCCCTTCTCCCCAAGCTTCTTCAAATCCCTGTATGCTTTGCTACAAGGTTGGCTTTAGTCAGGCCGCCCTCCACCAGTACGGCTAGAGGTCATGTTTGGCCCTCATCATCATGGTGGCATGGGCCTACTTGACTTCAAAGCCCATGCCGCCAAGATCCTAGGCACCTGGATTGCGGCCATCACTGCTCCTACACTCCCATCCCAACACTGGTCCCGCGCGGCCCGCTCCAACTTCTCCCGAGCCTTGGGCCTCAATAATCCATCAAACCCCCACTCCCTGATGAAATACCTCGCATCACACACATCAGCCACAGGTCCTCACGGGACCAAAACCTACTACAAACAAATCCTACTCTCCATGCGAAGCGCAGAGTGGAGAATTCGTATTAGTGGACATACAACCTGAAGAGGCTGCCCCTCTCCTCAGTTCACACAAGAGGTACAGGGGCTACCCATCCATGATGGCGTGATCCCCATTCGACCCCAAGTCCTATCCAGGGTGGACTACCTGGACATGATGGACATCCCTTATTCCACTGAAACCCAAAAGACTATCTGGAAATACGCACACCATCCTCTGTTGCAGCCTCAAGTCCGCTCCCATGTGTGGCACTGCCTGAGGCGGGTGTATCATACAGCTGAGCGCTCTAATGCTTTACACTCATCCTGTGTCGTGTGTGGCCAGTATGGAACGCTGTTTCACCGCCTGGAGAAGTGCCCCACCTCTAAAGTAATATGGCGCGAAGTCCAACGTCTGCTAGGCCAGGATCAAACACATCCCTTCAGTCTGTCAAGAGATATGTTTGCTTCATCAATGGCCTCCCCCTCCCACCCTCCCTTCGTGCTCTGGTGGTTGCAATCGCCATGTGGACTATCCACACGATTGTCTTGGATGCCATCGCCAGATCCATCCCCACCCTCCCTGAAGCTGTCCACATATTCCGGTCTCATTTGGTGGATCACTTTCAAGCGTGGATGTTTGGATATCTCCCACCACGTCGCCGGCAGCTGGTCTCCTCCTGGTTCCCAGTCTGGTTCATCAAATCAGACCCCTTCCTCCACACGTGCTCAATAGTGGCTACGCCCCCTACACACGTTCCCTCCCCTTCCCATAAGTGGCGTTCCCGCTGGCAACAAAAGATAGCATCGCTTCTCTGGGGTGCCTCACCTGGTACTGAGTTTTGTCTCGTCTGAGTCATATTTGGAAGTGTCCGTCCCATGGTCAGCCTTCCCCGCAATAAATTTAAAATTTAAATAATTGTCATAAGATGAGACTCCATCTTGATTCCAACGGTTGCCACCTGGATGCCTTTGCACAATGGGAGGCCAACAATCCTGAGGATGATCAAAGAGAAACGCTGCAGTTCAACCCTCATACTGGATGAGAAGCAAAAATCTTAATGAAGATGACTCAAATTCCCATCTGCCACAGATCACCTAGTCGCTTATATATATGAAAATCTTTGAAGAATAAAGATAATCATTATTTCCCCTAGAAAATCTATACCTATTTTTATTCTTTGCATAGTTACAAAAATTGGTATTGGAACCCAGAATAGTGCTTAATATTGGACCTTGAAAATGCAAAGGCTTGATGATGACATGATTATGGGGGACCAATAGCAAGGATAAAGCTGCGCGTCAGGAGGCCAAAAAGGTAAAATTGCAAGCCTACCTGACCTAGAACATAACTTGGACCAACACCGGGTTAAGGCGAGAAATGCCCAGGTTAATCCTGGGGATGTGAGAGAAGTTTAGCCCTGCATTACAGCAGGTGCACTAAAATGAACCAGCTACACAATAAATAATGACGGTTCACTTCAGCTTCTTAGTGAACAAGGTCTCAAAAACTGTTAGTTTTTTGAAATTTCCAGCATGGATCAGCCTTACCTTCAATCAATGACCTGATTTTGGTCAATTACCAGCTATAGTACACTTCCAGATGGAAGTGTGCACTTATTGGTGCACTTGGGCTTAGCACCACTTCCATTGATTGATTATACCCCAATTTTTCTTCAATTTTTTACTTAAGATCAACCTCTCTTGTTGGTTGAATTTCTCCTTAATAGAAACCCTTTGTTATTTTACGTTTTTTATATTAAATTGGGTGAACCTGTGTGGACCTCTTCAAGGAGGTCTCATGTAACATTAGCCATTGGATCTGCACAGATGTAACTCTCTCCTCTGGTGCACCGCTGGGCCGCCCTGGTTTCCTCCAGACTGGACCACCTTTGCACTTCAGCCCAGAGCACCGCTTGGGTATGGACTCCACTTTAGGGTCCAACCAAGCCTTGTTGTTTTTCTAATATCTGATCACTTATACCTTCGTAACCACCTTTTCCCTAAGTTACTTTAGCTCTAGCACCCTCTGGGGGGCTCTACTCACCTTAGTACTGACAACTAGTTTCCTAACGTTGGGGCTGTGCACCATGCACCACCCCGCTGGAAGCAGTAAAGTTATAGACACTCTCCTTACAAGAGAAGTGAAAGTTCTATGCCATAGCCTCTCTCCAACCATTCTGAAGAATCAAGCCAACCTGAAAATTAATTGCAACTTCCAATTATACTGCTCAAAGCACCCTAAATTTTTGATAGTTAGTTTTTCTTATGAAAAGTTGAAAACCCCATCAATAGGTTTATTAATAGTATTATTTATTTTAAAATCTAGTCCTATTGTTCACAACGTTTCCGAGATACCTATGCACTGCTCACTATACCTGATTATCATTTAGATTTATATTGTTGGAAGTAGCATTTCTGAAGGAGAAGGCTTTTTACCTTACTTGTTGAAGCTAAAGGTAAAATTTTTAGACAATCTGAAAAGCTTCACTTTCTTATTTTAAGAACACTATAATCATACAGTTTCATTTGTTTTAATAAGGGTGATCTGACCTGTGCAGTTGCAATCTGATGGCCAAGAACCAATTGGAGCACCTATCTTTAAGGGATATATTGGAAGGTTATTTAGCAAGCTTTGTCCATCCCAATAGTTCTGACCCTTGCTATGTTTTTATTTATTAAATAGCACGTCCAACTCTGAGTAGTTTAAAGCCTGTTTCCCTGTTCAGCCATGTCTCAGTTGAAGTTATGACAGGTAAGAAGTACAAACACCATTATGGTGAAAGTTAATATGAAAGTGCATCCAAAGTGGATTTTCCCATGGTTAAAATGCAGGCTCCTTATATAATAAATTAAATTATGTCTTAAATCATACAATTAATCAAAAAAGAATTCCCCATATTACCAGAGGTTCCTGGGAAAGCACCTTTTGATGAAAGGGAGGTGAAAATACTTTGAATTCAGCCAGGGTGTTCAACTTGAAGGCTATCATGACATTTTATAAGCTCCTAACAAAGGCCAAAAGTCAATTTATTTGGGATTTAGGAATTATTCTATTATTTCTAACTTGTAGAAGATATGTGAAGGATAATAATAATAATTTAAGTATAGATATGGTAAATTATCATTAAAAGATGGGGAACTACCTGAGGAACTTTGATGCTTATAAATATAGTTTAAACAAAAGATTGGGATCTGTAAGGTCATCTAGGCCCAATTTTTAGATAGCTAGATGATATCCTAATTTCTAATTGTCCCACATTTTTGGTCAAATACTATTTTATAGTACAAACATAAAGCCATAGTTCTCATCTTCTTTTTCTGAGCTACAGTTGAAGTTCCATAGCAGAGGTTTACCACCCAGTTCTTATCTACTACTTTAATTGATCTTTATTTATTTATGGAATTATTTGTAGCCCTTCTACCATAATTATCCTTACCGCTCTTAGGGTGAACAATATCAGACAAAATAAATTTTTTTGTGATACAAAACCTCCATTTTCAAGCTTATGGCTTGCTACCCCCAACTGGGCTACTGTGCTCAGTCCATGACATTGTTGCACCAACTCTCAATCCAAGTTTGCAGGTAGTAATATAGCTATGCAATTTTAACTATAATGCTAGGGTCTGATTCTTTCTGGGCTATCTATCCTCATTTATGAAATTTTCCCCTCAAATTTTGCAAGCATCTAGTATGGTATACCTGCCTTAGGGCTGTCTCATTATGAATAAAAAATTATAAGATGAAACTAGATATATGGCAAGGATGATTAAAATAAAGTTATGCTTTGGTATATAGCTTTGAGGGGATAGGTAAAGATAGCATGAATCAAACATCTTGTTCAGCCTAAGGATAATTTAACGCTGCCAAGGAGCTTAAAGCAGCTTTACTACCGTGCTTAGATTACTTAATAAAATTTATATTACAAAGTAAAACCTGGGGGTAATCTGAGGGAGGGGATGTCAGCTGGAAGGACAAAGATATTCTTGTAGCCATCAATCTGAATAGGAATATTACTAGGAGAATTGGATATAGTGATGGTGAGATTCTGATTAAGCAATATGAGCTTAGTTTGTTTCCATATTGAACTTGCTAGGTGAAGGGAAAACAAACTTACAACAAAAGGTTTGGTGCAGTAAAATATGTAATCAGGAAACTATTAGATATAGTGATGGTGAGATTCTGATTAAACTAATATGAGCTTAGGTTGTTTACATATTGAACTTGCTAGGTGAAGGTAAAACAAATCTACAACAAAAGGTTTGGTGCAGTAAAATCTGTAATCAGTAAACTTGATCTGATACAATGACTTAACTTAATATATATTGTAAATTGATGTTGAAAATTGATGAGCCAGCGGTTGAAAGAGATTGGTTAAACTAGTTAGCTGGGTCTAAAACTTTTAGCTTTTTGAATGGAAAGATTTGATATAGATATATGTCAGGCAATTACAAGTCCAATGTTATATTAAGAGTGATTTGGGTTTAGATTTAAATGACATTGGCCAAAAGTCCCTTATTGGATTTTTGGATGTTATTAAGCTTGCTGGTGCATTCTAGGCCTAAACTCCAACTATTTGGGAATTTAAACCACTAATAATAAAAAATAAATAAATGCTAAATTAATAGAAAGTTGTATTTTTATATATATTAGTTGCTGCAGGGGTTAATAAACAAACCCTCTTAATAAGTCAATACTTAGTATGTAAAATATCGAGGCTTGAAGTTCAGACTGCTTAGTAAATTCCAAATTAGGTAATATGGGCAGTGGACCTATCAGATTATTCAAAACTCACCTCACTTCAGGAAATGGATGAGGGGGGGTGATGATATGTAGTTTAGATCTGTGAGGTAAGGTTTTGATATATTTTTCCAATCATTTGTTGGGAAAATATTTGCACATTTCAAGGCCCCCTCCAACCCTATAAAAGGGGAAGGTCTCTTCAGTGTGTATTGAACTAAATTTGTTTTAAGATGGGTAGGGACCTCTGAAGGACTCCCTTAATTCCCCCACATGGTATGTACAATCTGATTGCTTGAATTAGTGTTATTTGCCCATGTTTTATTAAGAAAGTGGTACCCCAATTTGCAGGGTTCCACCAAGAATTGACCAGGGTCCTTTGGCCAATTTTTTCATCATTCACTTCCAGGCCACTCTTATTAATATATCAGACTTGTAATTATCTGACAACCCTGGTTGATTCATGGTGGAATCCTTTGAATTGGGCAATACTTTTAATAATAACAATACTTGGCCAAAAAGCATAAGTTTGGGTAGCAGGGATATTCTAAATCATTGGTGGAACCAAGGGAGCCATTTGGAGATCCCTCCCCATCTTACATCTAATCTTGTTCAATCTACACTGCAAAGGCTGGCTCTATTATGGGGTTGGAGGGTTCCAGTAAGGTGAAAATATTTTCCCACCATCTAATTGGACTGAATATATAGAATCCCTTCCTCCCAGGTTCATATTCCCAGTTGTCACTTCCCCATCTGCCCTCACATTGAAG
Organism: Massospora cicadina; assembly: GCA_022478985.1. Classification (NCBI taxonomy): domain Eukaryota; kingdom Fungi; phylum Entomophthoromycota; class Entomophthoromycetes; order Entomophthorales; family Entomophthoraceae; genus Massospora; species Massospora cicadina. The sequence goes on along the minus strand of JAKSZP010016015.1, from coordinate 62,478 downwards.
TGAGGTGAGTCTCAACCAATCTGATAGGTCAGAACCAATATTCCCAAATTTAGATATTACTAAGCAATCCAAACTTCAAGCCTTGACATTTATATATGAGCATTGACACGTTAAGAGGGTTTGCTTTCTATCCCTCACCTACACTAATAAAAACTATAAAACCCAACTTTTTAGTATTAACTTCTAAAGTTTTATTATTCTAACTAGTGGTGAAAAACCCCTTTACATTACTTCAGTCATAGAGATTCAATTTCTCCTGCGATATTGTTGAAATCTGGGGCAAATTTGCAACAGCGAGCATACACCCTTCCCCCAGTTCCAACAATATTCAAATGCGTTCACTATAGAACTTAACTGATACACAAACCAATCTAAATAGATTAATATAAAATTTCCAGCTTATCAGGTACCATTGGGTAAGCAAAATTTACAAAATATAGGATTAGGATTAAGAAAATTTGAATAATAGCCATATATACTAAATCTACAAATCTAGTACTAGTCTATTAAACTATAGTTTATAATAATATTTTCCTATTATTAGTAACTATTTATAATCTTATTTTACACTTTTATAATCTTATCATATTGTCTTCTAATGGAATATTTCTCAATGCCTAGCCTATCAACGTGGAAAGATTATCTAAAATGCATCCAACTGAAAATATTTTATGGCAGCTTTCTGGATTAATGAGCATAACCTACAAATTATCGGTACCACCATCATGCGAGTGACCCTTGATGTGCCACTAAATCCCAGCTTGGGCCTTTAAAAAGCTCCTCTGCATGGGGTGGCTTAATCTGTAAGTTGGGTTTCAGCAACGGGTTAACTAGTAAAAGAATTAAAGCGATTCTCTGATTGGGTATAATTAACCAGTGGGATCGGAAATTACCGCGTGGAGCTTATACCCATACCCAAGTCGGTTTGCTCTTTACATTGGATTGTACTTGGAAATCACATCCCAGTGACGGCGGATAATTTTTAGATTGTAATCCCTTACCCCGCATTGGTGTAACTTGGAACTAAGCTTAATTTGTTTCCACCTGAAGCGCAAGTTCAATTTCTAGTAGAGTACCCATCCAAACTCGACGATAATTATCCTCCCAGTTTGTGAGGCGACTTTTATGTCCTAAGATTTAATTTACAGTTTAAATTGTCCCCTAGCATGAGTAACGCCGTAGCTGAAGGTATTTCTAGTTCTAGTTCATCTTAACTTCTTAGAGCTTAAGACCCAGCCAATTTTAAAATCACACCACAGGATTCAATTAACCCCTCACTTAACTCTGGTGAGGTCGGAGCCATGAACTCCCTTCATCTAGAGGAAGCCCGAGATATATTGGAGAAGAAGACTTTGACTCGGGCCGAAAAGAGGGACGAAATCACAAAACTCATCCATAGAGCTACTTCAAGTGGGGATGCCGAAACTATCAGGGCCCTCCTCAATTACCAAATTCTTTGGATGAGCTTATTGATGTCGATGCCTGTGATGAGGAAGGCTCCTCTCCACTAATCTACGCCGCCTGCTTCGGTTATTATGAAGTTGCCAAGGCGCTTATCGAAGCTGGGGCCTCTGTTAACGCTCAGGATAAAAGTAAGCCTTTTTATAGTGCCCTTTTCGCGAGCTAGCTAACTGGTTTAACTTTTGAATGGCTGGCCACCTTTAATGTGGGCCATGAATAATAAGCATGAGGGTATTGTCAAGCTGTTGCTAGAAAGCGGCGCCTCTCCCTCCACCCGCACTGCAAAGGGGAGGACTATACTGGATATCATCAATCACGGTTTGACCAACACCGACGAAACTGAGAAGAGTGCCAAGCTGCAAGAGCTACTCAGCTACAACCACCCGCATCGCGCCCACCAATCTATGGCCTCCTTCTCGTCATTTAGCTATGCGGACTGCCCTGACGACGATACCATGTCAGTAAAATCCTGGGCCTACACCGACCCCGAGGGTCAGGAGCGAGATTATCTCAAGAGCGGGGGCGCCCGTAACGGCCAACTTGAAATTCTCGGCAACGATCTCGAAGCGCTGATGAACCCGAATAATTTTGGGTACAACGAGGTGAGTTGAGGAGCTTTATAAGCGGTAGAACGGACAGTTTATAATTGCTTTGGGTTTAAAGGATTCCCTTGCTGAGCTCACCAATGATCAATTCGTGTGGGACCAATGTTTACCCGACCAGATGTTTGTTTTCTCCTCCCAGCACATCCCGCACATCATCGGTACGGTTGTCACCACCATGGTGCCAACGCATGCCAAGGACCAGAGTTCGGTACCCGCCAATGTGCTCTTTCTCTGCTCGCGGTTTGCCTTCTACTTTAGCACACCCGGTCTGCTGGAGGATCTTCTCAAAGGTGGCTTAAAGGCCATATCGGATTGCGTGAAGGTAAAATTGCCGGCGGTTCGGGGCTCATGTTATAGGCTCATCATTCGGAGGTTAAATACCTTGCCTTCTGGCTTGCCAACTGCTCGCAGCTTCTCTACTACCTCAAAAAGGACGCTGGGCTTGTTGGGGCCACCGTTGAGTTTCAGCTCTCGTTGGCAGAACTGATCCATGAAATTTACCAGCTTCTGGTGCGCGACACTCAGGCGCGACTCGGTTCCGAGCTCGAGTCGGCCATTTTGGATTGCGACTCCATTCCTGGGCTGAGCGATGAGACCAAGTTTAAAGAAAAGCGTAGGAGCTTCTTCTCATTTGGACAGGACGAAGATGCCAACCTCGGGTCCGGCCGTTCTTCGCTCCGCAAGCGCCTGTCGCTCCGGCGGCGGCCCACCAACTCGCCGTCGCTTACGCGCAAGCGACACGCCAACCCCGACCTCATCACGGATATTTTCACGCAGATTCTCGCCGTGCTGCAGCGGTACAGGGTGCATCCTATCCTGATCCACCATATCCTCAACCAGCTGGTATACTACATCACGTCGGAGCTGTTCAACCGAATCCTCGATACGCGCAAGTACTGCTCGCGCACCCGCGCCATGCAGATCCGCATGAATGTCACCGCCCTCGAAGATTGGATCCGCCGGCACTCCATGTCGCCTCTCGTGTTCAACCTCACCTCCCATTTTAAGCCGCTGCTCCACCTTCTGCAGCTCCTACAGTGCTTCTCGGCGCATCGCTCGCTGGGTGAATTCCTCGAGACTCTTCAGACCCTCGATACCCTCACGCCGTTGCAGATTCAGTTGGTGGCGGAAACGTACCGATACGAGAACGATGAGGAGCAGGTGCCCGACGATATCGTTGCCCACATCCAGGTTGTGTCGGACCAAGTCCTCGAGCGCAAGCGTCGCTCTGCCACCGCTGCCAAGGACGGCAAGCCCATCGTAATCGTCCGCGATCTGGATGACGAGGTTACCGCTCGCATCTCGCGCCGCGTATCGTTTCTAAATCCTGAGCAAGTCCCGCTTCCCCGCTCCAGGTCGTCCCCTGGCGGACGCTCGGGTGAAGTTTCCCCACCCCCGAGCCACCCTCGGGCGACTCTAAGGGTTTGGCTTCCTCTCCCCTCCCCGATAGCGATAGGCTCGCTGTCCCCCAGCTCGTGTCCGAGCTTAGCCATCTCAAGCCCTTCCTTCCCGACGATTCCATCTATAAGGACTCCAACCACCTGCTGCCCTTTTCCGTCCCCACCCAGTCCGACATGGCTCACGGCTGGGCTGGCTCGGCCGGGTCGCCGAGCTGCGCTGGGGCGTCCTCCCCCGAGTCACCCCGTAGCCTCCCGCCCCAGCCTGGTGAGCATTACATCCCCACCATCCCCGAGAACTTTGTCGATCTGTTGGATGTCAACGGCGCTGCAAAATAACCGCTAGAGGGTTGAATTAATTGTATAGTATTGTGTGCAACTAGGGTGCCGGCTAAATCGGGGCCACCTTCGGGTCCTCAGGTAGCCTGTAATTTGGAACCTGTATTAGAAATCAATAAATAGCGCGACTGAGCTATCCACTCGCCTTCCTTTTGGTATTTGGTTCATTCCCAAGGCCCTCCAAGCCCCCTTACCGTCAGGTCGAAGGGCTTTGGGGGGCCCTAAGGGAATGCAGCAGTACGTTATTGCCTGATGTAATTTTTGCTCAAGTGTAAACCTTTATAGCTTCACAACTTAATGTACGTAAGATATTTTTAATTATTTTATTATGCTTCAACTTTATATCGATGGTTTAAACCTTGACAAAGTCGAGGCTATGGTTTACTATGAGCCAACGCTAGAAGCTTAAACGGTTAAAGGGTGATTTCCAGCGGCCGAGTTACTGGCCTAGCTTTTTAAATAGCCAACCGGTAAGGGTTAAAGTCTATACCCCGATGGGCCCTTTGGTATTGCTGAAATCGATCGCTTAAATTCCGGACTTTGAGCCTTTCAAGGTTACTTGAGCATCATCCAAGTTACGGAGGGAATGATTTTATGGAGCGTAGGCGTAACTGGTGAAAAAAAGGTGGCCCGGGTAACCTATACCTTAGTAAAGAAGTTGAAGTTAAAAGGTAGGAACAAGCTTTGATACATGGCATCTTTGTGCAATAGAAGAAGGTACACTATAGATTCAAATCGATACTTGAACAAGTCCCTTACTTCTTTAGTAAGGTATATCAAATTGGGGTGGGACGGGTTATAGTTAAGCTTGTAAGTGATCTAACGCGCTCGTATAAAAACTCTTAGGGTCGGCATGATGTAACTCTTCAAGCCCTAGTTTTACACGCACTGTCGCAAGTATATAGTTATAAAAGAAGTATGGTACGATAAATTTAACTAATACGAGGGATCACCGGCAAAAACCCTCCACCTTCACCGTAAATCCTTTGAGCAAGGCTTAATCCATTAAACCTGGAAGCAGGTGGGACTCCGTTGTATAAATATAGATCTGGGGTGATGCCTAAGTTTTAAGGCTTCAGAAAAATAAACCTGAGATGGAAGCAAGTTTAATCATCTCAAAACTTTGGATTAAGTCAATTATAACTTTTATCACAGCGATAAAATGATAGTATTAGAATATACTCTAAAAAAGGTATCTAAGCTAAGGTTTTCCATGAACCTGTAAGCTGATTTACTTGAAAAAAAATCATTGGCCTACCATCTACATAAAACATGTGATTTTGAACCTATTACTTTCAAACAAGCTCAAAATAGGAGTCTCTAAATAGCTGCAGCTAATAAATTGCTTTATGGCTAAGTTGCATTTATCAACGTTTAACTTACAAACTTTATATTCCTTGTAACTCTCAATAGCCTAGATTTTAGACTTCTAAAAAGTATACCAACGAATCTTGACATACCTATAGTTGGATCATACTAAGCTAGCAATTGGCACCTAAGATAGATCTTAAACATATAATTTTTTTATTGATTATAGTATTCTAGAATGGCCATAAATATTGCTAAGGTTCACCTCACCTTTAAAAACTTTTCTACAACTAGTATAGGAGTTTTCAGCTCAAATTGGGCTTCAGTTGTATCCCTTCCAAGACTAATGCCAGGATAGCTCTCGGTAATCATTAATCAATTAAAAATATGTACTAATGAACTGTAAGGCACTAGCCCTGATGTGACCTCATTAGCTTTGCCAATAAAACTTTTGGTCCAAAACTGTTTTGGTTAGATGCAACATATAAATTCACCATTAACACTAACCAGTTGGAACAACGTTGAATATCGACCAAGTTGACACCTGCATCTCTGAAGTAAAGTGCATTGCTTATAATCAATCTTTATTAACATGTTATACATTTATGGTTCCTGTATAATCATTTTCTTGTTCTCAAATTACCAGTGTTAGGATTTTAATATCCCACATCACCCAGCTTAGTCAATTATAGTAAATCTGCTTATCCGCTAGGGGACAAGGCCCACTATTGAATGTGGGAGTTACAATTACATATGTTAAATATTGTTTGGTGAATTATCCTTAAAAAATTAACCAATCACCAGGTTTTGATCCTGTCAGGAATAATGTTTTATCAGGGATGATCCATGACAATAAACAAGTGACAGTTAATGATTCCGTAATTGATAATTTAATTTACTCATAGAAATCAATTGGAGTTTTGTAACAGTCAGTTTCAACTGATAGTTACATTTTGGCTTGGTTTGGATTTTTATGAATACTGAGCTGAATAGTTTATAAAAAAATTTGTGGTTGGGCCAAGTTTGGACACTGGGTTGTGCCTTGCCTGAACTATTGATTAGGCTTACAAGAGCCCAATCTATTGTTTGGGTGAGGCCCTGGAAGGGTGGCCTTCAAGGTCAAGCCTGCACAATTCCAAACTTGGTCCAGAATTCTTCTAGAGTTTCTGCCCCAAGTTGGGCTACTCCCATAGCTTTGAGGCCAACCTTACCTTGTTTTATGGCAGATCAGGGTACCAAATTATTGAGATTTGCTCTAGTGCGGCAGTTTTATTCAATATTAAATAAAATAAGGTTAATTTCAGGGTTTGCAACCTCATTTACTGTTTCATCTTTTCCCCAAGTTAAGTTTCCCTAATTCAGAGGTTTTTGTCCAACCTCATGCTGGATATTCCTCTGGTGTCAAAGATCAACACCAAATTAAGGGCAAGGTGATAATCAGGAGCTGGGAGTTTCCTGACCCTGACAGGTTTGTCTCCAATTGACTAAGAGGTATATTAGCTGCTAGGCATTTGATGACACCTCAGATAGCAACTTGTGAGTTATCCTTTTAGGAAACATGACGCTCTTTGAAGGCAAAAGTCCTATTATCTAAGCAGGCTGCTAACCTAATAAAGACATGCTAGGGTTGAGTGAAGATGTTGGGAAAAGTTCTTCAATTCAATCCAGAAGAGGTCATATTTCTGCTCAGCAGAATCTAACTAAACTTATGAGGAAGATCATCGTTGAATGTGACTCTGGAGGTTAATTCATCAGCAATGGCTGCTACTTCCAATTGGGGTGCCAACTGAAGAACTGGATGCCAAATTCCCCTATAAAGTCCCTCATACTTTATTAAATGATGCAGATACTTTAAGATCAATAAATATTTTAAATTTTTAGACTGCCATACTTTTAGTATATATTTTGCTCTTGGGATTAAAGTTTATGAATAACATATCTTTTGTCTATCTTATTGCTGTCAAGGTCACCATGGAGTCTGCATCAAGAGAGAGAGAACACCTCTGAACCTAAGAGTAGGTTAAGTTCTACCAGAAGGAAGATTCAGAGTTAGAAGTTCACTATCATTCCTGAGATACCTTCAGTGTAGAAAATAAGCACTAGTTTAGTTGTGGACCTAACACTCAACTTGGCTATAAGGAATTGAACTAGGGTAAAAGTCTTCATACTGTTACCAACCATTTCATCTAATTTCAACAATTCATACAACGCACATATCATAAACCTGTGCAGTTAACTGGAGAGCTAAAGCGAGCCACACAACTGAAAGTTCACATCTGATACTCATTACTAAGAGTAGCTAGCTCCCAAAAGTTGACAAGCCGGTTGTTTAAGATATAGTTATGCATTAAGTTAGAGCTGGTTGGAGTCAATTATGCCTGAAATGAAGGCAGCATAATTTATATACTTAGCTCCATCTAGAATTTAAAAAATAAATCAAATACCAAGCTATCATTTATTTAATAATGGCAAGCGGGCCAGGGGATGGACAATACTGAGCTCAGAGGAGCAAAACTTATACTAAACTAGAAATAATAAAACATAAAGAGATGAACATATCACTCAAACTGAATCAGAAAATAAAAATAAAAAACTAAAATGATCCAACAAGGTCAGAGGCAGTAAATTGCTATGCGTCTATGGTGGGGTTGAGTGGGAATCAGGAGGCTCATCTTCCTTCTCTGTGTCAGACAGTGTATGGCAAAGCGCTAAGAGCACAGGCGTGGGTACATCCTCAAAATGGGGTTGAGGTAGCAGAGTGGTGCTTGCAGCTCAAATTTTGCCATGAGGAGGGTGGTGGTATATTTAGATAGGGCTTTCCCAGCCTTGGGGTGAACTTTGGGAAGAATGGTGAAGGTGGCGATGTTGTTGCTGGCAATGCGGTTCATGGGGCTAAATTTTGTGATCATCAATACCTTTTTTATTGCTTTCTTTTGTCAACTTGGTGGAATCAGAGGAATTCTTTTTATTGAAATTTTTGCATGGGGGAAGGACAGGTGAGGATCCCCTTGGCCAAGACTGCAACTAATTTTTCTACAGCCTTTTGAAGGAGGTGACAATCAGGGAAGAAAACAGTCTCATTGGTGAGTTGGTGGTCACTTTGGAATTTATTGGCATTGGAGCGTAGAGCATAGTGCCAAGTTGGAATTGAGCTGCATATTCTGCGTTTAGGTACATTTGAGGCCTGGGGCCTTGACCAAGCTGGGGATGGGATTTCCAAAATCATCAACTTTGTAACGGTCAAGGCGTTGCCTGACCGCCATATTGCCCTAATCTTCCCTATTGTGATGATTGGACTAAGAGTGATGGGCACAATCACAATGACTTTTGAAAATGGCAATTTGATGAATAAGATGCCTCAAAATTAAACTTTAATAAATATATTGAGGATGACAAGGAAGGAAATCCTTGAGAATGGTGCTCTGGCCAACCAGATGCTGCATAATTCAATGTTACCAAATAAGGCAACGAGGGAGTGGATACTCATGAATGAAGCTCTGGCCAACCAGATGCCGCCACTTTAGTTGAGGCTGGACAAGCCTCTTGGAAATGGCAATTGGGTGAATCAGAGGCCGCAAAAACCTTTTTAATTAAAAATTTAGAGATAAGGACGTCCACAAAGGTCTAGGCTTTGAGAAGTATTCAAAACAAAATATAAAATGCGTAAAAGTCTTACAACTGCAAAGGTACCCAATCCTAGTGCTGGAATGGGTCTCAATGAGAAAATTGAGGGTATAGATCCTTGGGTTATGCCTGCTATTGAGAAATTGCCCACCAGACTCCGCGGAGAACAAGACCCACTTTTCCCCTAAGACTAGTATAAATTTGAACTGACAAAGCTGCATAAAGCAGTTTCACCTTCTATAAATTAAAAAAAATATAAATTCTAAAATTAATTTTAAATCAGAAATCATCATAATTAAGTAACCAAGTGAAACTGCACATGGACTACAGCTCAGACTTTAAAAAGGCCATTGAGTCCTTGTATGAGCTTTCTGGAGGGCATACCCTATTGCTTGGCGCCAGTATAGTTCTGACTGTTGTTCAAACTTTCATAGTAAAGTGCTTTCCACACAGTTGGATTAGGGATATTTCCACGGCAGTTTTATCCTGCTTGTGGGCACTTACCTGGCCCCCTTGAAAAACTGCATTGTGGCAGTGTTCAGGGACCCTGTATGTCACTGTCTTGAATCTATATGACTGGAAGACAAGCCACAATTATGACCAATGGATCATTGGAGGAATTCCACCAAAGTTTCAATGGACAGAATCCGCCGAGGATGTTTCAGAGTTATAAGGATCAATCACCTTAGGATGAGGCGATAATGGGTTATAATGGGACATATCAAATTGCCTTCAAAATAGGGCAATAAGGTGATATTGACATTTGACAAGATGATTTAGATTGCCTCAAATCAGGGCAATAAAGAATGAAGAACAATAAGCTGAAACCAATGAGAATATGACAAAATGAATAAAATAAGCAAAAGAGTCATTACCAATTGAGGTTGCTGGGATATCAGCAAAATGAGGGGATTGGAACAGGAGGTTTTTTTGGAATAGAGAAAAAGGAAGAAGGGAAAAAGAGGGGAGCGGACTAGAAGAAGATCCGCTAAGTTTATTATATTAAAATAAAGAAGTGTTTTGAGAAAATTGCTCCCATTTTATTATATATTATTTGTGTACAAGTGTATCAAGGAACTGGCAATCTTCATATTGACCGTTCCAATTGTTCAATGGTCATAACCCTGTGCAAAAAACCCTTCAGTGGATATATATGGAATTGCCAAAATTTAACAGTCACATTAGACAAAAATCATATAACATGGTGTCTCTGTTTTTAGATATAGTGAATAAGCCTTCAGAACGCGCCTTGCCTGCATGGTATGAACACACAACCACGTTTCTGATGGTCATCTTCTTTCTCATGTTCCTCATAAGAGAAGTCACCCATTTCTTTCCCACTTGCAGGCATGTCCAAATCTACTCCCGTTCTGAGCAGCCCTTGTCAGAATCCTGACAAGCCCTCACTTCTGGGGAGCTAAGCACACTACATGCAACCTTCTTTTGTATAAGACTTCAGGCCCAGATGACCACTGACTCAGGAGGAACTGCTCAGTGTTACTCCAGATTGGTCAAATAGTGGCTGCCCTGCCCAAAACATGGCAGACTGGTTTACTGAGCTATTGGAAACCCAGTCAGTGCTTCCTCCTGCCATGGATATATGTCTTCAATTGGTTGAGAGATCAGCCACGCCTAATGACTCCCAAGATGTGGCTTGGTCAGCTCTCCTTTCCCCACACAAGAGAAGATGTCTGTCATGGAGTACGTCCCTGTCTACCGCCCATTGTCCAAGGCAGCCAAAGGCACCTCTACCCAGATCTTGTGGATGTTCTGCCAGAATCTACACCCAACGTCCTCACTGCCATGGCTGCCATTCGCCTGGGAGCCACCCTTGATGAGGAAATTTCAGTCATGACCCAGGTGGAGGGGCAACTAGAATTAGCTCAGGTGAAATCCCATCCTGTGTCACAACATAAGAAGTTCCACGGCCACCGAGTGGAGTCTGAATCCATCTACAGTGCCTCACAAAAGCCCTCTCAAGGATCACCCTGAAGCTCTGCCAATGGGGTGAACCCCTCTGAAAACCACAGAGAGGGCAACCTCAGTTCTACCTACAACTTCCGCCCTACCCCTGCGCAAGTTGCTATTATCAATAAAGGAAATACCTCATCTTATCTCTATGTCTAATATTCGTTACAGCTTTGGGTAAGAAAGGGGAAGTGGGAGGACCAACTCTGGGCTCTGGTAGACACAAGAGCAGAGGACAACTATCTAGACTTCTGGTTAGCTCAAAGAATGAAGCTGGAGATGAAGTGGAAGGGAACCTTTACACTAGCAGACACCTCAAAATCAGTGGTATGTTGGAAAGTCAAAACCCAAGTGCTGCTGCTGCAGGGGCTCATACATTTCAAGAAACATTTAGCGCTATCAAAAACCTGCCTCACCGCATAATCTGGGCACTCAGTGGTGGCACAAATACTCCCCTCAGTTAAAAATGAAGGAGCGCCTGGTCATGCTGCACCCTAAGGGCCAACCTCTAGTGGCACTAAATTTCTTCACCACTGATGGAAAGAAGTCTGGGGTGAACGCAGTACTGGGTAAAGAGCCTGGGGTGGACATTCTTGGAGATTTTCAAACATACGCCCACTTGTTCCAGAAAAACAAAGCTCTTTCAACCTCCCAAAATGGGCCTTTCCCCTTTACATTAAAGCTCAAAAAGGACGCGGATTTTCCAAAGGGTTGCCCCATCTACCCCTTAGACCTGAAGGCAGAGGTAGTCCTAGAAGTGTATGTTAAGGAGATGCTGGAGCGTGGGATGATTGTACCTTCCAAATCTCCCATGGTGTCGCTCATACTCCTGGTCCCAAAATCAAGTGGCAAGCTCCAGTCAAGTGTGGATTACTGGCGGATGAATGCAATAACTGAGTCCAACCCTTATCCTATTCCATTGATGGAGACCATCTCTCAGATGATCTCAGAGAGTCAGGTCTTCACTAAGCTGGACCTGGTCAACGCATTTAACCAAGTTCCTGTGATCACCGAGATACAACAGTATATGGCCTTCAAGTGCCACTTGGGGGTGTTTGAATACAAGTTGATGCCCTTCAGTTTCAAGCACACCCTGGCAGTATTCCAGCGTACCATAGGCAACGCTTTGTGCAACCTAATTGGGAAATGATGTGTAGCATATATGGATGATATCCTCATGTTCCTCCAAGACCAAAGAGGATCACAAGGGCGATGTTCTGAGCGTTCTGGAGGCAACAAATAAGGCGAATCTCCGCTTGAAGCCATCAAAATGTGAATTCTATAAGGACTCTGTCTCCTTCTTGGGGAAAGTAGTCTCCCAAAAGGGGACAGCCATATGCCCTGACAAGTTGAAGGCAGTGAGGGAGTAGACAGCCCCTAAAGATAGAACTGGAGTTATAAGTTTTCTAGGCGTGGTAAATTTCCTGAGACATTTGCTAAAGACCTCTCCAAAACTGCTGCACCCTTAACCTGTCTGACAGTGCAGGTGCCGTTCCATTGGGGAGAAGAGGAGGAGAAAGCTTTCCAAGATGTCAAGGAGAGCCTCATGATGGACCAGTACTTGCCCATCTTGACGCCAACCGCCCTTTTAAAGTGGAGACTGATGCCTCAAACTTCACTATTGGGGCGGTTCTGCTGCAGTAGGAGGAAGATGGGGTAGACCATCCTGTAAGCTATTTCAGCAGGAAAAGGTTGCCCGCTGAGACAAACTACCCTGTGTATGATATGGAGCTCCTAGCGATTATATCAGCTCTGGAGGAATGGCAGCATCATTTGATGTACGACAGACACCCTTTTACTATCAAAACTGACCACTGCGCCCTTGAATTTTATAAGAGCCCAAAGTGTATCAACCAGCACCAGGTCAGATGGCATCTTGAGCTGGCGCCGTATGATTTCAAGATCATGTACAAGCCAAGGGAGAGCAACTTCATTTCATACCTCCTAAGCAGGGACCCTGGAATGGCCTTTCCAAAAGGGGATTTAGATGCCTACAACTCACAGCAACTATGTTGCCACCAAATGTGTTCGCCGCCATCCAAAATGCCACCCACAAACTGACGGACAAGCTCCAGGCCGCCCAGAAAAGCTTGGAATATGGGACTACACTCTGAAAGGACCTGGAGGAGGGGATTGAAATTGAACATCATAAGAATTTCCGTAAAAAGGCCTCATCCTCCACAAAGGGCGCCCTTGGCTGCCCAGCTGCGAGCTCCAGGTGGTGGCAATAAGCGCATTCCATGATCACCCCTTGGTGGGACTTTCAGGGAATGAAAAACAATAGAGCTCTTGTCCCAAAGTTACTTATGGCTGGGGATGCCAAGCGCCATGAGGAAGTACATTTTAAAATGTGTAACTTGCATCTGATCCAAGCATGCCAGGCAGAAGCCTTTGGGGAAACTTAAACCACTCCAGATCGCAGAGAAGCCATGGTCTTCACTAAACGTGGATTTTATAATGGGAATTCCAAAATCAAAGGGGTATGATACTGTCATGATGGTAGTGGACAGAATGACCAAGTATGCTGAATTCTTTCCATGTACTTCCAAAATTACAGTAAAGGGCACAGCAGAAATCTTTATGAATGAGGTGCTCCTGCCATGGCCTCCCTGGGGAGATAATGTTATATAGAGGCCCGAAATTCATTGTACGCTTCTGGAAATACCTACTTGAAAAACTTCAGACCAAACCGTGCATATAATCAGCCTACCACCCTCATTCATATGGCCATACTGAACGAGTTATCAAGACCTTGAGCAGTATCAGCGATGCTACATAACCACCCAACAGGAACGCTGGACTGACTGGCTAAAACTAGCTTAATCATATATAATAATCTAGCATACTCATCAACAGGAACGTTGCCATTCATGGCGAACTATGGGTTTCACCCAAAGATGGTGGAAAACCACACCAGAGGTCCAAACCCAGCGGCAAACAACTTGGCAGAGGAGATGAAGAAAAACCTGAAACCCTACATGAAAATTTAATGAAAGTGATAGAGATGCATAAGAAGAAGGCCAAAGTTCACCAAAACAAAGCCCTGATGCTAAAGGAAGGAGACCTGGTGATGATTTCTGCAAAAAACTACTTGGTCCCTCTAGCTGCAGGAAATTTGGACCAGTCGCCCTGGGACCATTCAAGGTCCTCCACCAAGTGAACAAAGTAGCTTACAAACTGGTGCTCCCTGAGGGATCTCGCATGCATCTAGTACTGCATGTTTCACAACTGAAGAAGTTCAAAGGCCCTCTATCAGAGAAGCTGGAGCCTGTTCACTCGGAAAACCCAGGAGAGGCTGAGTATGAGGTGAAGGAATCCTGGACACAAAGATCTCACAAAAGGAGCGTTGGTATCTGATGAAGTGGGTGGGTTACCTGGTGGAGGAGTCCACATGGAAAACTGCCATCAAATGCAGCAACTGCCCACAGAAGGTGTTGGAGTTCTGGAATTTAAGGGGCTCTCATCTGGGGTGGGTGATGCAACGGTCAAGATGTTTCCTAACTGCCACGTTTCCCTGAACTTCCCTATTGAAATGATCGGGGCTAATGGTGATGTGCTCAATTGCAACAAATTTTGAAAATGGCAATCAGTTAAATCAGATGCCTCAAAATTAAAACCTAATAAATATCTCAATGATGATGAGGAAGGAAATCCTCATAAATGGCGGTCTGTCCAACCAGATGCTGCCAAATCCAATGTTACCAAATATAGTGATAAGGGAATTAATTTTGTAGTGAAGCTCTGGCTTAGATGCAGCTGAGTCTGTTGTCTCCAAATGTGTTGATGAGGATGAAAATCCTTGTAAATGGCGCTCTGGCCAACCAGATGCCGCTAACAACAATATTACTAAAAAAGGTGACAAGAATGAAAATCTTTGTATATGGTGCTCTGTACAACCAGATGATGCCACTTCAGTCGAGGCTGGGTAAGCTTCTCAGAAATGACAATTGGGTGAATCAGAGGCCAACAAAACCTATTCTAGTTAATTTAAAATTTAGAGATAAGGACGTCAACAAAGGTTTGGGCTTTAAGAATAATTCAAAAAATACTAAATACGTAAAAGTTTCTACAACTGCAAAGGTATGAATACTAGTGATGTAGTGGGTCTCAACAAGAAAATCAAGGGTCTAGATCCTCAGGTTAAGCCTGTTATCAATAAGTTGTCTGTGGACTCCATGGAGAACAAGACCCGCTCTTCCCCCTAAGCCCAGTATAAATTTGAACTGACAAATTTGTGTAGAGCAGTTTCATCTTCTATATTTTTTATAAAACTTAATAAATTCCAAAATTAATTTTTAAATCAGCTAATCAACTTTATTAAGTAACCAAGGGAAACTGCACATGGACTACAGCTCAGACTTTGACAAGGCCATTGAGTCCTTGTATGAGCTTTCTGGAGAGCAGACCCTCTTGCTTGGCGCCAGTATAGTTCTGACTGTTGTCCAAACTTTTATAGTCAAGTGCTCCACACAGTTGGATTAGGATATTTCCATGTCAGTGTAATCCTGCTTGTGGGCGCTTACATGGTCCCTCTTGCCAAACTTCTTTGTGGCAGTGTTCAGGGACCCCGTCCATCACAACCTTCCTCCAAATGATCCCAGGGATTTTGGTTGAAAAAGATGGGTTGATTGGCATATAGGTGGCTGGGTTGGGTGGCTGGGTAGATTTTTTGAATTTACTGGAATCCATGCTGGCTCCTGCAAGTTGCAGTGGCAGTGGAGGTTTGAAATGTAGGTTCCTTATTGACTGAATCAGTGGCAGTTGCATCTATATATTTTGGTGGAAGGGGAGGGAGGAATGTGCCCCATTCAAAAAGTTTTTGGATTGGCAATGGGAACATCATGGGGGGATTTGAGCATGTGGGCTCCAGCTCAGGCTATGGTTGAGCAGCGCTGCTTTGAGTGGTCCAGGTCAAAAAAAATGGGGCAGATCGTGCGCCCTTTGTCTACTCTGTCCCAGAAAGGGTAGTCAGGGGCAGAGGAGACAACGGTGCAAGGGGGGTCTGAAATAATGATTTCAGTTGATATTGGGTATACAGTTGCAAAGGCGCAAGGGCCCACAAGTCAGTTGGCTCCATTGGGAACCACAAATTTTAGAATGGGGTCAGTGGCATATACTGACAACCAAGCTATTAGTTTGTTATATACAGTATTAGGGGGGGTGGGGAGGCCTGCATATTGAACCACAAGAGTGGTGTCATCAGACAACCAGGTGTGAGTGGTTGGGATGTGGTTCCCTGGAACACTAGGGGAATGTTGACTGTATTTGCAGCATTGGCTTCACAGGTGAAGCTGAGTTCAAAGTACCACTTGTAGGGGCATAAGACAATAAAGCCTGGAGGCTGCATAAGCGCCTGGGATAATTATATAATTTGTTTGTCATTGTAGGGAAACAAGTTGCCATATTCAACCCAGAGGCCAAATTGCATCTTACTTCAGGGGAGCACATTGGGGCTATGAGGCAACGCTTGGGAACGTGTAAGGTGGAGGGTGAGATTCTTGGGGGGAATGTATTGACCCAAGGCATTGGGGGGCTAGTTAACATAGTTCAAAAGCGTTTTCCTGCTGGGTGGAAGATGCTAGGGAGATTTGCCACTGCCCCATTTTGGAGCAGCAGGCGGTAGAGCTGAGGACATTGAGGCTTTTCTGTGTGTCAGTTTTTTGAAGTTATTGAGTTTTGCTGTAATTTTTAAATTCGCTCATAAGTGATATTGAGCGGAAAAGAGACCAATCTATTGTATTTAAATTACTTTTACATCTAGTTCTCTATAAAAGCTTGATATTTCTCTCAGTAGCCTGGTTTTAACTATATTATATATGAGATTAAGGTTTGATATAATTATGAGTTTTATTTTATAATCAGATAAGAGTTTATAACTATTTAATGTGGATGTATTACATTGAACCTTAAGATTTTTGGGATGTGAGACATTAAAGATTGATTAACTTTGATGTTATTCAATTACAAATTGACTATATATACATACATACTGAGACCTATTTTTATGGGATTTGGTTAAATTAAAATCTCTTAAATTATATATTTTTATAAAGACATATTTTTTTTTTTAGAGTAAGGTAATAAAAAATATCCCATCCCATGTTAACTTTAATAAAATAGCTCTAAATACATCGAATATTTGAAATTTATTAAACAAAGGCACTTATTTTACAGACCTCTTTTATTTTAGTTTTTTAAAAACTCAATATAACTGTGGGAATCCAGCTTATTTGTTGCTCACTAGTGCTTGGTCGCTGTAGGATTCCACAACTGATTTATCTATAATAGGGATAAAAACACTAATAATCAAAAACTGGGTTTTATAGGTTTTATTAGTGTTTTCAAGGGAAAGAAAATGAACCCTCACAATATCATACCTCTTAGTAATTAAACTGTATTGAGGGTTGAAGGGAAATCAATGGTATATTTGGAATAGCTTGGTATGATCCATATTAGGAAATATCTAAATTCAACATATTAAAGCTCAGAAACTCAATTCATTTTGGCTGAATGATAAATGGGGAGTTAATTTTAGGCAAAATGTACCCACGGGGCAACGATTTAATATATTTTAGGCAATCCCTTTTTTAAGAAAATTACTTCATCTTTGGGGGATGACCCGCCAAGACTATAAAAGGGGTGGTTCACTCTTAGGTGTTGGCTTTGAATGCAACGTGGCCTGGGGAGAAACCTCTGATGGACTCCCTGGCCCCCCTCATGGTTGGGGCAATTTGACTGATAAACTTCATGTTATTTGCCCATATCATATTTGTAAAAGTGTTACCTAATTTGAAAAGTTCCACTGAGAATTGGCAATGTCTTTTGGCCAATAAAATTGTTAGTAATATTTTAATCGCTCATATTATCCTTGCAAACTTGTAAATGTTTGACATTTCCCCCTTTTGGATGATTTTGAACCAAAACATTCTTATTTTGAAGCCAGGAGGTCAATTGTCCAACATTAATAATTCTAGATCCCTATCCCATTACTATTTCTGTTGGGATGAAGGGGATTAAGATCACCCATCTGAATAAAGTCAGGCAACTTAAGCCCCAGGTGAAGGGATTTCAAAAGTTATACTTTAATATAATAAATTAAAGTTTTCATTAAGGGAAAACAATCCTTAATTGGTACATCCTTTTATCTTTCACTATATAATTAGAAGTACCCAAATAATATTGGTAAATTAAAACATACTCTTTAATTTCTCTCAAAATAATTTATATAGGAGATTAGGTAATTATTATCAGAAAAATACCCATGCGCTTTCCATGCTGAGGTCTATACTAACCTTCTTTTTAGTACTAGTGGTGACAGATCTATACTAACCTTCAATTGTGTATTCTGCAACATCTCAGTTACTTCTTTCAAACAATATTCAATTTCATAGACCAGGTTAGGACACCAACATTGAGAGGCTTCTATTATACAATATTTAATTGCATAGGTTGGGTTTGGACCCCAATATTGGGAGGCATCAATAAATTCATTCAGTGATTATCCCTAACAATGGTTTCATTTAGGAAATAGATCATGGTTGAATCCTGTGTGAAAATGGGGCAGCAGCGCTATATTTTCAGAGCACAGGTTATACACCCAACAATTGCAAGGAACTATTTGAAGGCAGTGACCTTAAACCAAAACTAACCAAAATGACATATATGAAATGAGGTTTTATTTAATAACAAAAGTAATTACCCTGTAGTATTGGATACTGACAGAGGCTCATGGGCTCTTAAAAGTAATTTTATATAATAGGCTAATACAGCTTACCCTTGGAAAAAGATCCCCTTGCTATTGACACTTCTCCTCTGATATGCTTGGTATACCAGAATTCTAATTAGTGCTTCTATTGGTACCAAACAGCACCCCAAAATTGGCAGTCTAAAATGAGTTATCTAATTGGGCTGTTAACTATAGGATTAAATTTTGGAGTATTTTCCTTAAAAAAGAGATAATCCACAAACTTATCAAAAAACTGGAAGATAGCACTGATAAGTACTAAAGACAATATTACCAATGTTCTATGCTGGAATGGGGAGGCAACGTGAAGTGATCTGCTGAAATGAAAAGGAAGAGATAATAGTATCAAGGCCACAGCGTTGGAAGCTGATAGGTATAAGGGATAAGGATTGTGCTGGCAGACTTTAGGGATCTTCTGAGTAGAGGTTAATACTTTAGGCTACTAATTTAAAAAGTCTAGGGATGTGGGACATATTAACTACTAAATACTTAAAAGTACTATCTGCTTATTAGATCCATTATAATATTTAAAAGACATAAGATTAGGATATGCAGGTTATTGGCCAGACCTGATTACAACATTTCCCCCACTTAACCAAACATCAGGTAGTAAAGATGTGTGGGGGTCAACTGCCTGTTGGGAAGTTAAGACCATTGGCCTAGAACTCTGCTGATAATTCCTGAGGAACTTTGCTTGCACCAAGTTGATAAATTGGCCTTTAATGGGGACTTTTAGATTGTAGGCATCAGTAGAGGTCTTCTCAATGATCTCAAATGACCCTTTCCATATATGTTCCAACTTACTGGTGCATAGACCATGGTTATCATAGTACAAAATTAGTTCTTTTACAGTAAAGTGAGGCAGTGGCCATCATTCTGAGTTATCTCTTTCCTAGGATCAGGTTTTCTGATCCAGCGCATTATAGTAAGCCCTACTTTGTAGCTGGATTAAAGTATGCACCAGCGTTTCCAAATATTTTATTTGGCGTCATGGCTTTTTGCTCTATACAGAAGTATAAAATTAGAGGCAGCGCTGGTTTCTTTCCATAAAGTAACATAAATGGTGCGTGCCCTGTGGCTGAGTGATAGGATATGTTGTAAGCGAAAAACAGAAGACAAGAAACTTTTCAGATGGCACCTTCACTGTAATTATCTTACGCAGATTTTCAACCAGAGTATCACTCACTTGTTCCATGGTACCATTCATTTCAGGGTGGTAAGGTGTAGACAATACCCCACGTATCCCATTAAATCGTTGATCTTGACAATCATCTGAGACGTGAAACTAGTTCCATTATACATCAGTAAAAACTGAGGACCCATGCTAATAAATGATATCTTCCAATATAAATTTAGCTGTGGTAGCAGATCCTATGTCTTGAACTGATTTTGCCTCCACCCACTTGGTGAGGTTATCAATGGCCACAATCATATATTTTAATTGACCTGAAGTGTTTTCCAGGGGGCCCACAACGTTAATCAAAACTGTATGTCAAGCAAAGTTGGATATAACTAAGTGATAAGAGGTTTCTTTTTTGTAAGGCCTATCTACCTGACAACCTCTACTGCAGTGGAGGGTATTGTGAAACTCAAAATTCATAGATTTCTAGTAATGGTAATGTTTTAACATCTCAAACGTTTTCTTGGACCTTCCATGTCCTGTCACCTTATGGGACCTAATAATAATATCAGCCTGCTCTGATGGCTGGGGCATCCAAAATCATCGCTTGATGTAGATCTTATATTGCTTAACATTTTAACAACTATATTCATTCTTATATCTCTAAAGCTCATAGAACTTCCTCCAGGTCATTGTCATATCACTTATTCAGTATTTTGTCAAATATTTCGTCAGCCACGTCAGCCACTAAGGCTATCAAAGGCAGACTTGATAACCCATCAGCATTTTGATGTTTTATGCTAGGTTAATGTTGGATTCTGAAATCATAATCCTGCAATTTCAAGGCTCAGGAAGATAAACGTCTTTCAGGCTTTTTTTTAAATTTTGCAACCAGCAGAGGGAGTGTTATCAGTTACTACCATAAAATACAATCTTAAATGTAAACCCAGAATTTTTTACAAGCATAGATGACTGATAAACACTCCTTTATTGTTGCATTGTAGTTTTGTATATGAACATCTAGAGTAAAACTTCAATAGGCAATGGTCGTTTAATCCCCTTAGAATCCAGTTGAGATAACACTGCACTGATGGCTGTGAGAGAAGCGTTTGTTTGGATAATAAACGGTTTATCAAAATTAGGGTACAAAAATAGGGGAGCTTGGATAAGGTAAAGCCTGAGATTATTGAAGGCTAGCTGTCAGTTTACCATCCATTTAAATGATACTCCATTCTTGAGAAGGTGGAAAAAAGGTTCACCTATATTACTAAAATTTTTATAAAAAATGGTGATATTAGCTGATCATTTAAAGGAATATCTGAATGTCACACTTGCTACTTGGCCATTCCATACCTTCGATTGCTTCAACCTTTGCTGGCTGGGGCTGCAAGCCATGTTTATCTATGTCAAACCCCAGATATTCCAGCTGTTTTCAAAAAAAATTATACTTATGAGGTCTAATCTTAAGATCAGCATTAGAAAGCTGGCGAAATCTTCAAATGGTGTAGATGATCCATAATCATTATGGAAAAAACTGGTGATATTGTACAAGTAAACCATGATGCAAGAAATATTTATATCGCCCAGTATACTATCCATAACCTTATGAAATATCATAAGGGCGTTGAACAGCCCTTGCGGCATTCTGGTGGGCTGATAGAGACCCTGAGCTGTGATCATGGCGCATTTTTCCTTCTCCTCTTTGGGCGCTGATCTGCCAATAGCTGGAAATTAAATCCATTGCAGAGAAATATTGTGCTCCATCCGAGCGTTCTAGTGCATAATTGATCTGTGGTAAAAGATAGAATCCTTTTTGGTAATATTGTTGAATTCGCAGTAGTCTACTACCACCCAATTAGAGCCACCTTTTTTCTTAATGATCAGCACTGGGGAGACTCAAGGACTCTTAGGGGCACTAACATCTGGTGCTGTACAAGATGATTTATTTTGGCGTTAACTACCTCACCCACCACTTTAGAACGTCTTATCAGATGGAGGCAAATTTGAGGATGATTGTTGGTTTTTGGCGATGTAAAGGCTTGCTAGTGCTTGGTGACCATAAAATCCAACAATTTAAAGGAGGGGGCTTTTTCCACCACTTAGAATAAAATAACAATGTCTACTAAAATGTTTATGTTTTATAAGTTTTTTATTAGGGAAATCCACGAGGTAAAAAACGAGCCCTAAACTTTTCTTTCCACTCAAAGTCACTTTTGAGCAATTTATTAGAAAAACGGAAAAGTAAGTAAAACAATTAGTGATCAAACGCCAATGTGGCCGTTCAATCCCCAATGATGTCAGATTTTCCACTGGCTGCTCCAGTGTGGGGCAGCGGCAAAACCCCACCTAGTGTTTTCCATCTGGCAGGAAAACGCGCTCAGTCTGGATCATCCAGTCCAAATAAGTCCTTGGGTCAGTTTAGTCCATCCAAGAATCTCGCCATCCACCTGGCATGAACCCAGGTGGTGCCTCGCAGCCCACTCGTTCTCCCCCACTCCCAGCTACATTTTGGCCTTCAGGTCAAGTATGGTAGATTGTTCTCATACGAGGAACATGCAATTATCCACCTGTCCCAGGCGGTGATGCAGCCAGCTGGCTTCATTGACTTCGACCCTTTAAGGGGTATTTCAACCTTGGCTTCACCTGCGAAGCCAACACCACCACTGCGGCTACTGTGCCCTTGGTCTTCAAGGTCACCCCTACACCAACAACATGCACCCAGCTCCCCACTGACACCACTATGGTGGTTCAGTTCGCGGGGTTGCCCACTCACCTCCCCCGCAGTACTCCATCATAGTTAATGGATGGATTAGCCGCGTATGGCTCCAACCCCATCCTTCAGTTTGTGGTCCCCAATGGGGCCTCTCGCCTAGCTGGGCCTTGGGCATTTGCCACAATCAGCCCCAAAAATTTTAAAATTGCTTTTTTGATTCCACCCTGCGCCATCATACCCTCTGCCCCCAACCACCCATTCTGGGCCCGTGTAGAGGGCGGAAGGACAATCTGTCCTTCCTGCTTTGAGTTAGATCACTCAAAGCGCAAATGCCCCTCCCTCACAACTTCCTCAGACCCAGCGCGGTCATCGCAAGGCCCCCAATTTTCCTCACACCCCACTACTTTTCTGACATGGGGTACAATCCTACCCCCTCCCCCAAAGCCTGCTGCCACCTTGGTGCCTGCTGCAGCCAATCAGCCCCTCCCTCTGGCCAGTGCCACATGCGCCTCGCCCAGTGCCACTTGCACCTCATCCAATCAGGGATTGGCTTGGGCTAATGTGGGTTCCCACAATATTCTGCAATCACCAGCCCCACCACTTCAATTTGCTGACCCAAATTTCGAGTTTGATTTGAACCCATGGTCCTCATTGGCTGATACTGATAAGATGGGTAATTTTATAGAGGCCTCGCAACCCACATATGGCGAATTTATCCAGAGTCAGACTCCCAAACTGGTTGCCCAATGATGTTACATTCCAAACCATATGCCATGGAGTTCCGCTCAGACCACCAGCTTGCTGTCACAGCAGCCACACACCCTGAAGTAACCTCTATCCATGAAATGGCAGAGTCATCAGTAGCTGCACTAGCCATGGAAATCCTGCCCCCATCCTCAGGACATACACGCCCGTAAACCACAAATTAACCATTGAAGTTGCCCACAGGCGCGCTAATGACGCCATCCAGAGAGTGGTTTCCGCCTTGCAGGCCAACTCTCAAGTTACCTGAGCCTCTGTGGCTTCACTGTCCCAGCTCCCTGTCCTCCGCATTAAGGCGGAGGCCACCCTTGCCAAGTACATCAGTGACTTACTGTTGTATGACCAATTCCTCAAGCAGCCGCTTGTTACTGACCTCGCTCCCCATGTCGCTGATCACCCCACCCCTTTGCTCTCCTTTTTGGCTCATGCTCTCGCTGATGAGGCGAATGACACTGAGAATGAGCCCCCCAATCCCCCCTCTCCTTCCGCCATGGTAGGATGAGCGCCTCAGTGCTGTCCCACCTAATTATTTGGTATCTCAATCATTATGTTTTGCCCGTTCTTTGAACAGTCTTTTTTTTTTCAGTCTGAGAATTTAGTTAGTTCGGTTTTTTGTTTTGTTGCTTTCTGTGCTTTGGTAATGTCTGTCCCCTGGTCAGTGTGACTCATAAAAAATTTAAAAATTTAAAAATTTAAAGAAACGAGCCCTTTTGATATCCAATCATTCAGTATTTAAAATGGCATTGAGGGTCAAAGGGAATTCATTAGTAACTTCAGGACGGCTCTTACAATCCAAATAATGAAATATGCAAGTTTAGTCTTTTGAAGCTCAAAAACTCACTTCACTTTGGCTGAACGATGGATGGGGGGTTAACTTTAGGTGATATGTACCCTTGAGGTAACAATTTAATTAACTTCACCCAATCCCCATCAGAGGAAATTATTTTACCTTGGGGGACCCCCACCACGCCTATATAAGGGGGTGGTCCCCACGTCAATGCTTGAATGGACCTGGTTTTGGCTGGGGGAGTACCATCTGATGGACACCCAGGTTCTGCCACATGGTCAGGGTAATTTAACTGCTTGATATTATTTTTATTGCATGTGGAGTTTTGAAATTGTGTTACCCTTATTTGTGGGGTTCCACTGAGCCCTGGCCAGGGTCTTTTAACCAATTAAATTTTTACTATCATTAAAATTGATCTCCTCATTATCGTAGACTTGAAAATATCCAACATTTCCTCTTTTTGACCAATTTCTATCCACAACATTCTTATTCTGAAGCCTGGGAAGCAAATTTTTAGACATTAATACCCCTCAAGAATGTTGGGGGGAGAATAGGGCTGAAGGAAGAAGCCATGAACTAAATTAATGGTGATTCTGGAAGTGAGGGATTTTATAGAATACTTATCCCCTTGCTTGTATGTGACTGAAAATGGCCCTTCCCAGATAGAGCTGAGCTTTTCACTTCTTGGAGTGATTCAGTTGTGGTAATATAGTATCAAGTCGAATACTTGGAATGAAGGAAGATGGGCCCTGAGCTCATTTGCGGCTTGGACTTCATTGGAAACAGTCTTTGCTATATTAGTCATAGCCTCTGATTGTAATTAGATGATGTGTTGGGCCTACTTTTCATGGCTTGTTCAGGATCAGTCTGTTCAGAGAAAATATCCTTAGCTAATAATGTGGGCACCCCAGGTTCTCGCACATTTAAAACACGGAAAGGGGACATCTTAAGGATGTGATGGTAGCTAATATGGTAGGCCATGAGGGCACTGGGCAAGTAAAGATCCCAGTAAAGAAGGTCAGAAGTGGCGATTTTGCATAAAAATAAAGACCAGGGTTCCATTAAATCTTTCTACCGCACCATTTGTGGATGGGTTATAGGGGGCTGAGAAGAGTTGTTGAGCTCCCACAGGAAGTGGTGAGGAGCTTTACCACTAGTGGGGTAAAATTTTTCCCATTGTCACATAGGAGGACCTGGGGCACCCATGCTGGGTGAAGATGTACTGGTGTAAGAAGGTGGCCGTGGCTTTAGCAGTCTGAGCGGAATGAGCAACAACTTCAACCCATTTGGTGTAGTGATCAATACTGACCAAGATATAGCGATTTCCACCTGTAGTCTGAGGGAGAAAACCTACCACGGACAACCTATGGTGTCGAAGGGTTGGTGGGGCGTTGTAGTTTGATACTGATATTGAGTCTTGAAGCTAGTTTGTTTTACAGGTCAGGCATGCATCCAAGACTTCAGTTATGGTTTCCAAGATGCCCTCCCAGTAGTAACTCTCTTTTACCCACTCATATGTTTTGCATACTCCTCCATGCCCCATGATAACGTGAGACTCTAAGATGACAGGTACTCGCTCAGATGGCCGGAGATATGGTAGCTAATTTACCCCTACTTTCTTAAATAATTTCCCATTCTCTACCTTTGTGTTGCGGGAGTGCTGAGCGAGCATCTTCTTTCTGGTTCATCTTCATCAGCCCATGCGTCAGGAGTCATTAGGAGGTCATGCAATCACTCACCTTCGCTATTGTCAATGTGAAGGACAGGCAGCTGTGTCAGGCCATCAACGTTCATATGACATGTCCCAGCTCGGTGCTCAATTGTCATATCTTAATGCTGGAGCTTGAAAGCCCAGAGAGCAAACCGCCCAGTGGGATCTTTCATATTCTGCAACCACTCCAATGAAGCGTGGTCAGTAATTACTTTGAATGATGTCCCATAAAGAAAAGGGCGATAGTATTTGACTGCAAGTATAACATCTAGGCTCTCCTTTTCAGTGATGCTGTAGTTGCACTCAGCTTTTGAGAGCATCTTGCTGAAGTGAGATTCGGGATACTCAACTCCATTTTTATCCAGCTGAGCCAAGATAGCTCCAACGGCGTAGTCAGAGGCATCCATGAACAACATGAAATGCTGCCATGGTCAGGGTGACGGAGGATGGGCCTTTTTTGCAGCAACTCCTTCAGGGTCTCAAATGCGGCCTTTTGTTCAGCACCCCAATGAAAAGGGGTGTTCTTCGACAAGAGATGTACAAGGGGCTCACTAAGCTGGGCGATTTGGTGATGAATTGATGGTAATAACCCATCATTTCCAAGAATACCTGTATGTCACAAAGAGTTTTGGGCGCAGGCAATTTTTACTTCGCTTTCACCTTGTCTTGAAGGAGCTGAATCATATCTTGAGAGATAGCGTGCCCAAGGAAATATAATTTCTTTAGGAAGAAGGTACACTTGGAGGGCTTCAGCTCAATGGTAGAGTACTGAAAGCGTTGAAATAATTCCTTTAAATGTGTAAGGCGCTCATTGAAGGTCTTGGAAAATACTGTGATGTCGTTGAGATAGACAATCACACAGTTCAGCTTGAGATCCTGAAAAATATGATCCATCGTCCGCTGAAAAGTGGCTGGCGCATTACACAACCCCTGAGGTAGCTGAGTGGGTTGGAACAAACCCTCGTTGCAGATAATGGCGCACTTCTCCTGATCATGTGGAGAAAGGTCCATCTTCCAATACCCGCTAGCCAAGTCCATGGCAGAGAATAATTTAGAACCAGATAGTTGGGCCAAAACGTCATCAATGCGGGGGATAGGATAGCTGTCCTTCTTAGTGAGGTTGTTCAGCTTAAGGTAATACATAACTACCTGATGACCTCCATTTTTCGTCTTTATCAATAGGAGCAGGGATGACCAAGGGCTTTGGGAAGGCACCAACAACCCAGCGTCCAGCAGCTTTTTGAGCTCCGTCCACATCTGTAGCTCCTCAACTTTGGATTTGTGGTAGGGTTTGGAGCAGATAGGCCGAGCATCACCAATGTCAATAGTATGAGTCTAGCCCTACATGTGCCCATAGTTGGTGTCAGAGGTAGAGAAGATGTCGCTATAGGACTCTAGTAAGGAGTGGACTTTATACAGCTCAGCTTGTGTTAGTTTACTGGAAATATGAACAGAAGGTAGGGTAAAAATTGGTCGGCGGGTGAACTCCATATCCACCATAGATCCAATACAGTGAACTTGTTTTTGTTCCTCAAAGGGAATCAGCATGCCTCTTCTGATCTCTTGATGCTTTTTTCCAATCATATCCTTCTTGGAGAGATTCTCTAACAGAAGGTTGATAGGTTGTTGATAGGCAGGGTCTAGTATGCCGGTAAAACTCTGGGCTCCAAAGGACTAACTCCATAAATGCTAATTAGGTGCAATAGTTAGTTATGAGGTATTTGTAGGGTAATCTTAGTGTCAACTACCCTTTATTCACCCGCTTTAATTATTAACTCTTCTGAAGCATAGAAAGGGATACCCTCTAGGGCGTCCACTGATGGAGGCAAACTTTTTGTATGCCATCCTGCTGTGGTGTAATGAAATGTTAAGGAGGAAGAGGGGTGAGATCGGTGTATCCCCCTTTAGGTTGGGACCACCTAATGCTAAAAAAAGGTGGAAGAGGGGAACTCAACGTTGCAAACATAATCTAATTTGTTATGCTTTTCATTGGTCAGAATTAGAGGAACCTCATAGTTAAGCAAGGAGAGATAGCCCTGCTTCAAGTTAATAACCCCTTCATATTTGAGCATGAACTGGGTTCCAATGAGTAAATCGTAGGTATTTTTCTCAAAGCCACTGCCAAAGCTGACAAGAGAAGCTTCCCAAATGAATGGGCTTGGAAGAGTACGCCCCAATAGCACAGGTATTGTTTGGACCTATAGTTCCAAACTCTTGAGTGTAGTCAAGGTCAGGGGGCCAGCTTAATTTTTATATGAGCTTGGTTAACACAACGTTCACTGGGGACCCAGTGTCAAGGATAGCTTTCACCTGCACTACATTAACAATGACCTCCACTTTAGTTAAAGTACCACCTAAGGAGGGGGAATAGCGAAGAACTTTTTTGATGAAAAGTGGAGGCAAGTCGTTTGGCCATTTCAGGGTATTTCTCCTGGATAGTCTGCAGGGTATGAACACACTGGTTAGATTGGAGAAATGTGGCAATGAGCTTGTTTGCATCACTGGCAGTGTCAATAATCTTGAGACCCCTTATCACTTGCCAAAGTTAGTTTGATGAGGGATCTTGGCCCAATTAACTCTCTCCAGGTTCAATCAATCAGGTACTTCCACTTCACCTGGGGATCCTAAAATGTAATGACCAACATCTTCATCACCCCCTCAGACTCGTCATCAGAGAGGTTATCAATGCAGGTTAGGGGGCCCATAGGAAGTGGGGTAGGTTCAGGACTTTTTTTATGGGATGATAGGTCTTGGGGTTGCTCCTCCACCTTATTAACATTTGGGGGAGGCGTTGGAATTATCACAGCTCAAGTTTCGACCTTCAAAGTAGGGCTTTTGCTGCCTCATGGAGACAGGTTTCAGATTAGAGTTAGCTGAATGAGAGGTTGAGGATAGCACCGTGGAGGTGGATGCTTCAACTTCACCAGCTTTGGGTCGTTCAGTGGCTGTGTGCTTCTGTGAAGCAGGCGGTTTAGCCTTTGTGACCTGGTCATTTTACCCATTGTTAGTGGGAGCAATTGGTACCCGAGAAGGAGTTAGGCTGAAGAGCAGGCTTTGAAACCACTTGGGATGACCGCTCTGAAGAAATAGATGGGCAGGGCAAGGGGACGACTGCTTTCGCCAATTGATCTTTTTGAGCTGAAGCCAAAGAGGAGCACTGCCCTGTCACAGCCATTAACATATGATTTTCGTTATAAGAAAAAAGAATTTTGTGATGCCAGTTCCATAGGGGCAGGTTTCCATAGGGAAACAGCCATAGTAGATGATAAACTAGATGGTGTAGATGCTTGGCTCAGAGACCCTTGCATAGGGTCAAGTTCATAGATATCAGACATCTCTAACAAGGCTTCCTTAATATACCATACATTTTTAAATGAGCGCTTTATGGAAGAGATGATGCATTGCCAAGGAAGGATGGGCCGCCACGACATCCAAGATAGCCGCAATAGCATCGTCTAGGGGTAGCAATTAAGCAAGCAATAAAGGTTGAACTTTATTGTTAAGCGTTTAGCAAAAGAAGTGATGGATTCACACTGTTGTAGGCTAAGGCACATAAAGGCCTGTTTTTGCCTTTTTAAATTTATTAGGGAGCCAAATTCATCAATGAGTGCTTGCTTCACCTCCACCCAGGTGCTGAGGGTGGTCATGTGCGGAACCATTATCTCTTAAGCGCCACTACTCAAGCAAGGAAAGAGGTGCTTGATTTTAAGATGATTCGTTGCCCCTTCCATAGCAACTTCATACATGAAGAGGAAAGAGGCAACACTTCCCTCACCTGGGGTAAACTTGTCCCTAAAAGGGGGTTTAGGGATACGAGGGGAGGCCCCATAAGGGCCTTGCAATGAGTGTTTCTTAAGCCTTTTGAGGTGAGACAAAGAACTATCTAGCTGGAGTTCAAATGAGGCTAGCTGAGGGTTTATTTCCATAATTTTGGTGAATTTTGTGGTGTACAGGATCCCCTGTAGTGAGCACCACTTGTTAGATTTTTGGCGATGTAAAGCTCGCTGGTGCTAGGTGACTGTAAAATCTAATGATTTGAAGGAGGGGTTTTTTCCACCACTTATAATAAATAAACAATGACTACTAAAACTTTTAGGTTTTATAAGTTTTTTTATTAGGGAAATCCGCAGGGTAAAAAATGAACCTTCTCAATATCTGGCCCTTCAGTATTTAAAATGGTATTGAGGGTCAAAGGGAATTCATTGGTAAGTTCAGGACGGCTTGTTACAATCTAAATAAGAAAATATACAAGTTCAGCCTATTGAAGCTTGGAAAACTCACTTCACTTTGGGGACCATCTAGTACTAAAAAAAGAAAACTCACTTCACTTTGGCTGAACAATGGATGGGGAGTTAACTTTTGGTGATATGTACCCGTGAGGTAAAAATTTAATTAGCTTCACCCAATACCCATCAGAGGAAATTATTTTACCTTAGGGGACCCCCACCACGCCTATAAAAGGGGGTGGTCCCTGCGTCAGTGCTTGAATAGACCTGGTTTCAGCTGGGGGAGTACCATCTAATGGACACCCAGGGTCCGCCACATGGTCAGAGTAATCCAACTGCCTGATCTTATTTTTATTGCCCGTGGAGTATTCAAAATTGTGTTACCCTGATTTGTGGGGTTCCACTAAGAATTGGCCAATGTTTTTTTATGATTAAGTCGTTACTATTGTTAAAATTGATCTCTTCATTATTATGGACTTGTAAATGTCTGACACATCCTCTTTTTGGCCGATTTTTACCCACAACATTCTTATTATAAAGCCAGAGAGGCAAATGTCCAACAATAACTTTCAGTATCTATACAATGCAACACATCTTGTGCACTTCCCAAATCACAGTAATCTTTCACAAAAATACAACTATTTAAAAAAAGATACAGTTCTTGATCCTTTTAATGTTTCAATTAACCCTGAAAGGTTTTCCAAGGGAAAAAGAGAAAACAGATTGCCCACTTTTGTCACTAATCCCTAATTCATCAAGGTGACCAAACTCATATAAGCTCTCAACTTCTGCAACAGGAATCAGATGTACAAATGCAATCAGTTGGTGCCACTGATTCTAAATAGTATGCATAGAAATTGGCTAGTAGTATTTGGACTTCACCATGGTTAAGCAAGATAATACCCTGGCGTGGCGACCAGTTCAGATTTAGATTGAGCAAATGGAGTGAAAATTTCGCAATAGAATCTTAGTGGATTTTTAAACAGATTTTGGTCCTCACAGTAACTTGGTGACCTGCTGGAATGATCAGGCTATGGTTAGTATATAGCGGAATACCTTTATATTCCACAATTGATCATGTAATTGATGGGTATGGCTTCACAACCGCTGATACTCAATACACACAGTTCATCCCCAAAATCAAGGGTAACTACTACTTGATGTTAGGAGTGGGGATCCCATCCTTCCAGTCATAATTTAGCAGAAGTGTTTGTCCAAAAATTTTTAGCATGCTTTCTTTAAATCACAGCTTTGACTTTATAAGTTCTCATAAAAGAGGTTGAAAGAATGAAGTAATACTGTTGATTTGCAAAAAAGAATGGCAGGAGAAGATAACACTAAGGTTTCAAACTGCAGTGGGAGAGTACTGTGGGCTCATTCCAACGTAGTGGTATAAGGCCCTGCCATATTAAATATTTTCTATTAATTTAGGTCTTGAGCGATTCCTAATCTCATAACCAACAAGGTAGAAACATTGTTCACCAGAGCTCCACTATCTACAATCGCTCCAACCTTTACCTTGTTTACTTTAATATCAATATAAAGTGCACTTGGAGAAGTACGCATCAGAAAAGAATTAATTGTGTGGACCTCCAAGGTATCAGCTTGGTATAAGCAATTTAATCCCCTCATATAATTGAGGACTAGGCTCCTTTAGAATTTCAATGTGTATTGCCATTTAAACCCCCTGCAATTTGGGGATATCATTAGAGTCAACTGAGAGCTCTTATTGCTCTAGTTTTTTTGTACATATGGGATCAATACTATCTCTGTTGCAAACTCACCTTTGTTTCCATACAGGAGCAACTATAATCAACTACTAAAATTGTCAACATATACTTGCCAACCCACCAAAAGTGACATGTAATTCATGGTCTTTCACCGGATGGAAGGAGAATTTTGAGATCTCTTCATACATGGAATTTTTTTGGAATGGGGCGGATGTAAATAATCCCTATTCTACTCCACCCTGCCTTTTCTGAACCTAATATACAATGGTTTTACTAATTAAATCTTGGGTCTAGAACTTATTTTTGGCAGCGATTTGCATAGTGTCCCAATTCCTTACAATAAAAAAAGTGTCTTATGTAAAATCAGATCAATCAAAATAAGGGCTGAGGGCTGAGATAATCCTTGTTTAGTTGATATAGCCCCAAGTTACAGTTTGCAAGGCATTACCTATTTTTTGGTTTGGGGTTTTAAGAGTAGCTGCACAACTATAGATATAATTTATCATATGGGTTATATCATTCTTCTCATTCAATACTGGTATTAAGACCCTATACAATTTCATGTAGGGCTCACAGGCGTGGTGGAGGACAATATGGGCATCAAAATTATCTCTAACATTAGCCCCAAAAGCGTTTTTGCACTTAATTAAAAACATTCAGTTAATGTTTGAATATTTTCTTCTTGTTTAAACAAGATATTCAGGATTCCTATATTTCCAGTGGTCATCTTTTTAACACCATAAATTTCTTGATAATAAGGTCTTTAGCATTAAGGTAGGACACACTGGCATTTTTAAATTTGTGCATAACTAACTCCTGAATGTCAGAGTCTAATGCATTCATGACTGCTGCCAGCTTTAGCAGTCTCAAACGCTCAGTTGATGCTATCTCAAAGAGGTCAATAAAGTTGTGCACGTTTGCATTCTTTTTTTAGGTAGATTAACAGGGTAAACTAGTAATTGCTTTTTGTGAAAGCTGACCTAAGGACCTGGAGATGACCCTTCTTACCTTCCCAAATCACTAGTTACAGGAAAGGAAGAGACACGATGTGGATTGGCTGTATCCTCTAAGTGCCCAAACACCAACAATCAGAATGGAAGGCCCAACCTCTGGTCCTAAAAGTTGAGATTCCAAAGCATCTTGACTTAGTCTACCCTCACGTATATCACGTTGACTGGACAGCTTAAATTGACTCAGCGTTTCAGAAAAACGGCGGCGTTCCGCCTGCAACAAATTTTTCATTATAATCAATAACTGGTTAAGGCCTGAAAGTCAACCTTCAGGGTTCTGTTTTCACTCACTAAAAGTCTTAGCAGTGTGTTCCTAAATTTTAAGTTCCTTGCATAAAAATCAAGCTCCTTATATAAGGTGATAACAGAGTGGACAGCTCCATTCATGTTTTCTACTAAATTTCTTACTTGTTGATCATGGCCTAACAGGATATCTGATAGTCAGCCAATATGAGCTTTCATGTATGCTTTAACTCAACGAATCTCGGTGGAATGAGTTGCCAACGCCTCAGAGCCAGTCCCTACTACCTCAACAGATTGTGCTACCTCCGCAGCAGAGAACTCTGCAATTATGATCTCAGAGCTCATCTTATTAAAATTAGACTTCTGAGGACAAGGTGAAGTCCTGTAATGAGCACCATATGTGAAAATCGGCACTGAGGCGTTATATTTTCAGATCACAGGTTATACACCTAACAATCTCAAAGGACTATTTGAAGACAATAACCTATAACCAAAACTACCTAAAACGGTATATACTGGAATTAGGGTTATATTTAACAACAAAAATAAGCACCCTTTAGTATCAAATACTGCCAGAGGCTCGTGGGCTCTTACATGTAATTTTATATAATAGGCTTTCACAGCTTACTCTTGGAAAAAGGTCTCCTTGCCATTGACACACCTACTCAGATATGCTGGTATACAAGCATTCTCATTGGTGCTTCTATTGGTACCAAGAAGCACCCCATGATTGGTAGTACAAAACGAATTATTTAATTGAGCCATTTAACTGTAAACTAGAGCTTGTAGTATTTTCCTCAAAAAGATATATTCTGTCAACTTAATAATTACTGGCAATTAGCCCTGATAATTACTAATGACCTATTGCCAATGTTTTACGCTGGCATGGGGAGCAACGTGAAGTGAATCCTTTAAATTGAAAAGGAATTGATAATAGTACCAAGGACACTGCATTGGAAGTCAATAGATATAAGGGATGAGGATTGTGCGGTGGGGTATTAGGGATCCGCTGGGTAGAGGTTAATAATTTAGGCTACTCGCTATAAAGTCTAGGGCTGTGGAGTGTATTGACTACTAATCACATAAATCCATTATATACTTTTATCTCTATCATAAAATTAAAAGAACATATGATTATGCTATTTAGATGGTTGATCAGACCCAAATACAGTATCCTGTGATCAAATATACTTAATATCTAAATTTAAGCCAGAATCTTGACAACTCCCACTCCTAGATCTTGGCATAGGTGGATTCAGGGCCAGAGAAATTATCTGTGTACTTAATCTATCTCTTTCCCTAGGGATCTTCACAATAAAGTGTTCATTTCCACATTGGTAACTAACTTTATAGGCTCATGACAAAAGAGTTCTCATTTTGTTATAACGTCCACCTGGTTGATGATGATAGAAAAGTACTAAATCACCCAGTTAGAAGGTATTCAGAGAAGTATACTTATAATTAACTGATTTTTTTCTCTAAAAGTAGTAGCAGACAAATTTTTAGAAGTCAAGGCCTGAAGTCAAATAATTTTATCAGTGATACTTCTATCAGTAATTTCAGGGGCTTTGGGGAGTTTTGATATAACATGACTTGCACTTTAAAAAGCAACTGGGGATTCCTTCTATACAGAACTTGGAAGGGAGATATACTAATAATCTGATGATAACTTATTTGATAAAAAACTGCACCAGGTAGATTTTGAAACAATGTAGAGGGTCAGTTGTGGCCATTATCTGAAGGGCTTAGATTAATGTAGCATTTACACACTCTACCATTCCATTAGTCAAGGGATGGTAAGGAGTGAAAAACTTGAATAGACCCCACTAATTTGGTCAATTCATTCACCAGCAATGATTTAAAAATCTGACCATTATTGGAGAGAATTATATCAGGACACCCATTTTTTGTGATATTTTAGTTATATAGGAATGTAGCGGTAGCTTTTGCTGATGTTGAGGGTAGGAAAATAGCCTCAACCTATTTGGTTAATGATCAACATTCAGAAGGAGGAAACAATGGCCATTATATGCTCAGGGAGTGGAACACAGCTCAATACTTATAGTATAGAAGGGTTCATAGGGTGGAACCACCAGGTGTTGTGGTGGGGCTTAAGTCTGGATTGGCTTTTACATATCAGACATGACACTAATACATCTTGAATTGAGATGAGCATTCCTTATCAGTTACATTGAGTATTGAGCCACTGGTTAGTTTTCTGAATTCTTCCTTGGCTGATTTGCAGATGTCCCTCTGATATAACATCAGTGCGAGCTGAAGGTCAAGTGTAGTATAGCCTTTTTGAGAAATGAGTTTGTACAGGTTACCATTTATACCCTAGATATATGCTGACCTTTTAGCTAATTCTTTTTTAATATTGGAGGACTAATTTTTCCATAAAGCAGTTGGGTTAAAAGATGGTGAGTCAATTTTACACAATATCAGTTAAAGATATTTTTAGTAATCTGAATAAACAATCCACATTTTGCATTATGAGTCCCCAGATGGTGAATAATGGAAAGTTTGTATTTTTAGTTATAAATCCCATTGGGCTAATCTTCCATCATTATTGTGCATCTTTTGAAGCCATCAGAACGAAGCATGGTCAGTAACTATAATAAAATGATTCCCATATAAATAAGGTCAGAGATACTTAGTATACAGTAGTACCATCAAAAACTCTCACTCTAACACCTTAGTTGCGTTCAGCTTTTGACAGGAGTTTGCTATAATAAAAAATGGGATGATTCGCTAAGTT
The DNA here is from genome assembly GCA_022478985.1 of Massospora cicadina. Taxonomy (NCBI): domain Eukaryota; kingdom Fungi; phylum Entomophthoromycota; class Entomophthoromycetes; order Entomophthorales; family Entomophthoraceae; genus Massospora; species Massospora cicadina. Next base: position 26,972 of record JAKSZP010016015.1, on the reverse strand, counting down.
TTCGTTGTGCTGGAATAATTTAGTTCTATACTTATATAACTAGAATTGGTGAAAAGTAAAAATGGTTTGTCAAAATCAGAATGCACAAGTACAGAGGAGTGAGAGAGAATATGCATATTAGATTGAAAGTCCTCTGTTGGTCCTCTTTACACTGGAAGGATATTCCTTTCTTCAAAATATATATTAAATGCTCAGATGTTTTGGCAAAGTGTGGAATAAACTAGCGATAATATTCCACCATCCCTAAAAAGAACTGTACATCATGAAGGATTTTGGGATGACACCTTAGAAATGGCCATAACTTTATCATACATTGAGGCTATTCAGGTCTTAATTATCTTATGGCCCAGGAAACCCATTTCACTTCAAAGAAAACTTCTAATGGTTTTAGCTTTAGAAGGCTTGGTGTAATTACTAGAAAATCTCCCTTAGGTGCACTAAGTGATTGTTAAAAGTTCATGAAAAATAGTTATATTGTCAAGATAAACTAATATACAAGGGCATTTCAAATTTCCTAATAGACTATCCATGGTTCTTTGGAAGGTGGCAGGAGAATTTTATTACCCTGAAGAAATTGATAAGATCAGATAACCCTTTACTAGAAATGAGAGCGTATTTTTCAAGGTATTCAGGGGATAATTTGATTTAGCCATTACTTTTTTTTAGTACTAGATGGTTGATTTTGCCATTACCCACTGGTGAGATCATTTGCTGAAAAATAATGCTATTCTGACATTAAGCATAAAGAATCATTAATATAAGGTAAAGGATAATGATCTTTTTGTATGATGAATTAATCAGCAATAATCCATAACAATTTAGTGCTCGCCGTCTTTTTATGATTTAATAAAAGTGGAGAAGTTCCTCATTCTTTTGGATGGCACAAGTAGCCCAGCTTCTGTCAGTTGCTTTAGTTCTAGAGCTAGTTGAGCTTCCTAGACTTTATACTCTCAAGTAGGCTTAAGATTTAAATGGGGGGTGATTTTCAGATTTGAATTAGTGAATTACCACTAACATCTTTCTGTAATCATCTGATCCCAATGAAAAAATAACTGTGATATTCCTCAAGGATAGTTTCTACATTGTGGCGTTCATAGGGAGTGAAGTTGTCTTTGATCTTACTTATAACCAGAATTATTGTGGGTAAGGGATTAAACCCTCAATTTTTTAAAAATAATGAAACTGCTTACAACGGCAATTTTTCAATAGGACATAGTTTTGCATAGGCAATGGCTGAGTGCTGAGGAACTTGGAGAGTATGATTCATAAAATTCCCTAAAAATGGAGATAGACTTCCCATAGGCGGTTTAAAATTCCAGGACAGATCAACGCATCTTTGATAGAAGTGTTATAGTGTCCATATAACTCCAAAAACTTGATTAGAATAAATGTGAATTTTAATTCCTAAATCTACGATATTTTGAGATCCAGATGGTATATTGATGGGATGGGGGCATACAGTGGTATCTCATCATTGGCATCCACAGCCTCAAGAGATAGCTTAGTTTTACACTCCAAGTTTTGATACTCTATTTAAAGATAGAGAAGGGATAAATGACGAGGCAGGTTTGTTTTTCAGGGCCCTAGATTTTTTATCAGGAGTTCAAATGATAATGGTATCCAATATCTTAAGAGAAAGGTATTATTCCTTATGGTAATAATGCAATTGAACTCCCGCATTAATTGGGTTCTAATAAGCAATTCATAGTTATTGTTTTCTATTTTAATAATAGTGGTAATCAAGAGTTTTCCAATTCAGAGGGGTATGGCAGAATACGCCCATATCATCTAAAAAACTGATCTCCACTGTCCCATATTCAGCTTTGTGAATCAACCCTGAAGCCATTTTTCTTTGTATAAATTGGGTGGATAAAAAGTTAACTGGAGAGCTGGTATCAATTATAGCCAAGACTTTAACCTTGTAAACAAACACCTCTACTTGTACAACTGAAGATCTGAATGGAAAATTGGTGGCTGATAAACTATTAGCAGAGAATTGTAGTAAAGTGAGCAGAGGATTTTGACATGGAATTCATAGGCAAGTAATGTCATACTTGCATGTTCGTAAAATAGACTGATATGTTTCAAATGTACTTTTAGCATACCAATATCTCACGAACCACTCAACTAATCCCAGCAAACCAGGTGTCAGGTGATTGAGTCACTCGGCCCCCTTCCACCAATAGTACTGAGAATTTTGACAGCTGACTTCAGTCGCCTCTAGGCTTTGTCTGCGTGAGGGTGTTTTTGCAAAGAAAGTTTCTAAATTGCTCCACTAAAACTTAAATATCTCAGGAACTATTTAATTAACCCTTCATTCCTTCCCAAAGCACAAGTCTGCCCATGATTCCATGTCTAGTGGTAGTCCCACAACTACCAGGTTTAATTTTTTTCTGGCCAGGTTTGGAAAATGTCAATTTGTTTTAAAAGTTTTGTTGGTTATGCTTGGCTCTCACTAGAAATCTGACTGTAAGGGTGCTATTGGGTAATTGACCAATATACAATAAAACAGCTTGAGGTCTCTGTTTCCCTATATGGTAAGCGGCATGTTGAGTTCACCATGCAGCTAATACAAAGCATCTTGAGATAATAGATATATAACAGAGATTGAGGCACTTAATTTTCGCTAGCAGAGGGAGCCTCTTGCCCTATGATGACCACTCTTTTGCTGCCTTATGGAGAAAAAAGTGCAGGCAGTGGATTTCAGTATGGGGATTCCTTTACAAAAGGCGCAATATATGCTGGATGTAGGAGAGTTGGAATCGTTGCCACCAAAACCTGGGACTGTGAATTATTAATGGACCAGGTAACCTAGGAGATTTAAAAAGTCAGAAGGAACCTACATAATGGCCTCTTTGATATAAAGCGGGATGTAAGGTGAGGCTTCAACGCTATATGGTAGAGTTGATTGTCATGAATGTCTTTGAAGGCTAATAAAGAAGCAGAGATAGCTTCATCCAGCGTTAGGCGTTTCCTGAAATTAAAGTTTGGCCTTGAGATAAAACCTTTAAGCGAACCCAATAAAGGATTCTTCCCAATTAATCTGATTCCCATAAATGTATGTTTTGGTTAGCTAGAGTTAAATCACTCTTGAACTCCTGAATCAGAGCATATTTTTCTCGTCCCAGGTGCAAAAGTGCATTAACTGGGGTAACATTATATCCTGTGCTAGGCGGCTAAGGCAGTTGGGTTAGTGCCTAAGCCAATGGTGATTAATGGCTTCTTTTAATGCACTTTCATAGCAGTAAAAGAAGGAGAAGATACTCCCTTACCCTGGGACATCGTTGTCCTTGAAGAAAAGGTGAACATCTAACTAAGAGGGTTTGATGGCTGAATGACATGGACTGACACTGGAGCGACCCTTCTACTGAAGAGGAAAAAGTAGACCCAAATATTTTAGAATAAGAAGGGCGCTCACATGACTCCGCAGGTTGTTTACATCTTTGATAACTCAATCTACATACTCATGGGCAACTCAAAGTGCCATTTTGGTGACAAAGAGCTTGGTCAACTGTTTTACTTAAATTATATTTTTGTGATAGTGTTTAGAATCTTGCGTTGATAGTTCTTGGGGGCAAGCACTTGCTGTTCCAACTCTCATATTAAAGAGGGTAGGATAGCCAAAATTTCATCCAACATAAGAATGATTTCACTGGAACTCATAGTTTCCATGCAGAGAGCACCAATTTTGTCAGGACGAGGTGGAATATGATCCACCCATCTGAATAAAGTCAGGCAACCAAAGCCCCATGTGCAATGATGTTAGAATTTAAACCTTTAAATAATAAGTTAAAGTCTCCAATTATGGAAAATAATTCTTAATTGGTGTACCCTTGTATCTTTCACTAAATAATTAGTAGTACCCAAAAAATATCTGAAAAAAGAACGTACCCTTTATTTTCACTCAAACAAGATTATATAGGAGATCAGGGAATTACTATCAGGAAAAATCCCAGAGCTTTCTGAGTTGAGATCTATAATAACCTGCAAATAGGGATTTTGCAACATTCTGGGTATTTCTATCAAATAGTAACAAATGCATAGATTGGGTTTGAACCCCAATATTGAGAGGCTTCTGTAATAAAATATTTGATTGTATAGGTTGGTTTGGACCCTAATATTGGGAGGCATCAATAAATTCATTTACGGATTATCCCAACAATAGTTTTGACTAATTTTTAGATCAAGGTTGAATCCTTTCATCAGAGTTACTTTAATCATTAATTTGGTCCCGTATCCCATCAATCTCCCTCCTCATGTCTCCTGCCCATAGACTCATCAAGTTCCTAGGAGTTATAGTTTGAGTGGGTTTTGAAGCCTAGAATAAATCTTGTATATGATATCATTTCTATATAAATAAAAATTGGTATGTTTCTTTTATGATATTTATTATTATATTTCAATTTTATATCATCATTAGGATCAAAACTTGCAGCAAAGGCTATATTGAAGATTATTGCTCATGATCCAGAAAGTTATTTAACTACTAACATAATAGTATAGAAATATGAGGATTGCTTCCTCAAAAAGTGAGCAAAATTAGTATATCAACTAAGTTGATCTTTAGTAAATGGAGAGCTACAATGCCCAGTCCAGCCACAAAAATAACTACTTTATTTCAACTAAACATTATCAGCTCTGATACTGACACTTCATATACCACTATCTCTCCCACAGGCTGCCCTATAATCCTGTCAAAGTCCATTGACACACTATCCTAGTTAATCTGTTGTGGTTTGACTTGGCTACCTAGACAACTATTGTGTTGGAACTAGGGATCCATTAGAAAAATTAAAAGTTTAATTATAAATTAATATTTATGTTACCAATTTGGCCAACCACATATTATTTATTTTATTTAACCGGGGTAAGCTGATCAGGGGACGGACATTACTGATATATGTAATGGGGTAAGGGAAGGTGAAGTGTAATTAAATTAGGCACCCCAGAGTAGACGAGCTACCCCTTTTACCAGCCAGTATCGCCAGGTATAGGGGGGTTGAATGCTCCACTCCAAAGTGGCCAACCACATATATAGTAATAATTGATGTCAAAATGGGTGCTTCATACAGGCCCATCCATTTAAATGTTAGCCCATTTTTTATACACTGGCAGGTGGGCAAATCATATAATTTAGAGGTGTAAACAAATTAGGATTACTGGCATTGTAGAGTAAAATATATTGGAAGTTTATATCAATTGGGTGTTCCATTAAAGAAATGCTGGTGGATTGAGAATCATATGGGTGCCATCTAATAGAAATATGAGATCATGCCGGCATGGCAGCAAGCCAAATTTTATCAAAATTGATTATATGTATGTTAAGCTTATTGTCAGTTGACCAATTTCTGAAATATCCCCCCTTGACCATACAAAAAAAATCTCCAGACAACATTCTCCATTATTTTATAATGGTATGATGTGGGAAGTGTAGAATCATTGATATGAAAAAGTTAGGATCAGAGAAAAAATTGTACACGTTGAATATATATGATGCGTGAGGTTGGTGAGATGAGCACAGAACCAGCAAATGTGGTAGTAGGGTTGAAGCAAGGGGCGAGACAATCATGTTAAATAATTTTACATGTCATAAAATAAATAGATATATTATTCATTGATTTGTATAATAAAGGGGCTTTATTATATTTCTTTTTTGTTTTTTTTCTTATTTTTAGAAAAGTTTAGGTTGCTAGCATATGTCCAATGAAACTTTTTATAACAATAAGCATTTTGCCTTTAAAATTTCATAGAGTCTTTTATAAACATGTCTACTGGGAAGCTTATATCTATTACTTTTGGAGATGTTGCAACAGGGGAAGGTATGGGTTGTTTAAGGGTCCCTGTCCCAGTGGTTGATATATGTATGATTTTCTATCTCATGCTTGACTTCTGATTGACTGTTTCATTTATAATTGAGCTTTTCAGTACTGCGTCACATTATTGCAGTTGTGTATTATAGCATATTGTCTAAGGAGGTAACAGATTTATCAGAAAATAACTCATCACATTCATATGGGACTGATGTGGTTGCATATGTGGAGATAGAGAGTACCTCCTTTACTCCTCCAATTAATTTAAAGTTGTTGGTAGTTGGTTGCACCAAAAGCACTCTTTGCTTCTCAGGGCAGTCTTTCATGGAGTGAACTTTTTACATCAGTAGTTTCTAGCCATGTGAAAGACATCACATCTTTGGACATCATTCTCAATTACAGATTTGGTACTTGAGGTATATTATGCCTAGTTCAAATGAAAAGGCTTGGAGTGCTGACAAGGACAAAAGATTTCTGTAAAAGTTTGGGGGTTAGAAAGTAGCGGCGTGTTACCACATGTAACAAACCACTTTGAGTAAAAACACATTCCCTTATAGGATAAGCGCCGTTGCAAGTCATATTCCTAGTATGGTTTTTAAAGATGAGATCACCATTATACCTTGTCAGATTAATATAAGATTTCAACCTCTATCCTCAAATGAGACTCTTGGGTGAAGATATCAATAAATCTAATGAGGGTCTAATTGCATTAAAATTCAATGAAGAAGAAATTTGCCTTTCATTAGGTCATATATTCGCCCCATTGAAGAGCTTCACCATGGCTTGAATGACCTCCTGGGTAAGAAACTGATATTCTTCAAAAAACACTTAGCTTGGCTAGCACTTGTTACGTCAAGGGTAGATCTTAAAACTTAGTATTGCACCAATTTATAACTATTTTACTGAACTAAGATTTATATAAACCGTGTATTTCACATCCCAGGTGAAGGAAAAATGTGTCATGTGAAAAAATACCCTCTGTTTAAGGTTAAAGGACCCAGGTATCAAATGGTAAGCCTTGCCCCTTTAAAACTAAGAAGGGTGTTATACCTAAGGCTCTGCCTCTTACCAATTCATGGATCTTGAGCATTCCTTAGATGTGAAATGGATAGAATCTGTCCCGCACTGTTTGCTCTTCCCAACTGCCATGCAATCATCAAGCCTAAACCAACTATTATCTAAAAGAGCTACAGAAAACCATTTTCAGAAGATCTGTCAGTTCTATGTAGATTTTAGGAATTATTAGATGATGGTTGCAATAGACACCAAATTTTCCCCCAAACAGAGGGCTCTAATAGGGGCACCTTCCATTCTAAAAATCTGATATTTGGGAGACCACTGGTGAAAAATTTAACAAACAAATCCAAAATAAGTCCTAAGTTATGTGAAGGGTAAACAACGGGAATCAATTATGTTTACAAGTTTGAAGCGCAAAATTGAAATCTGATACCTGGAACATGTATTTAAAACTTCCAAAACAATGATATTAATCAAATACAATTACTATCTGTTATCAAAACGGGCATATAAAACCCCCTATTCAAATTTGGCAATAACAATTGTACTAATTTTGGACACCGCTGTTTGTCCAAGATCATCTCCACACCTGACCTACCCTATAACCTAGCACCCTGCTACTGGTAAGGTGTTGGGTTATTATCTTTACACAATTTTTATAATGAACTAATTTAAGACACTTGTCTTTTTCATCTTAGTTTTACTAGAACTTGGCTATTATGTTGTTTTCAGTAAACTATGAAGATACCCAAACAGCTAGATCCAGTTCAGGAAGTATCTTTAGGTGGTTCCTCTTTCCAAATTTCTGAAAGAAATAGTTTCAACAGTACAGAAAATTTTTACGCTCACTCTCACTTGTTAAAGATCCAAATCTGCTTCCCCATTGCACAGATCTTAACTCTCACTGATAGGGCGCTGCTTAGTAATATGTGCTATTATTGTGGTTGCTAAGGCATCCATATTCACAGGCAAACTTCTCTAAATAAGCTTTTATCCTAAAACTTTGGACTGTATGGTCTTGGTTCAAGTGGTCAACTATGGGTTTGGGTAGGTCAAGCTAAGACTTAAAAGGGATGGTACATAATGAATAATTTTAGTCACTAGTGAAATGCTTATATTTTCTCAAAAAACCAAAGACTACATTAACTAAATGCTCACCCAAATTGAAAAGATAGTATCCTTGATCAAACAGAGAAATAAGTAAGTATTGATTTTAAGGAATAACTCCGCTCAAATTGAGGGTTGCAATCCCAATTGTCACATGAAGTAATTATTTGAAAGCCCACTTGGATAAGGTATAGTGGTTAAATCAACTTCATTTGTATTTTAGGTTTATTTTAGAGCAGCTTACAAATGGTTAAGTTCAGCAACAGAATTAATGGTATATTCATTATTGCCAGTGCTGATAAATAAAACTTGAATTTTTCCAAAAGTTAGATGCAAAATAAATTCTCATGGAATTGGTATGCTTGTTTGAGGGGCAACTTGGCGGATATTAAAATACTAAACTGTGTGCAATGGAATCGCGGTCCTGTATTTAAAATTGATTAGAAAGTTAAAATTATAAAGAATTAGAAAAAAATCTAATTGATTCCAGAATTGATAGATGTTGTGAGACTAAATGAAAGTAAAAGATCAATTTATATATTTAAAATTGATTTTTCTAAAATTCCCCAAATTGAAAAATCATATTGCAACTGTTGATGTCATAAATTCTCTAAGTACTAGCATGTAAGGAAATTACAACAAACAAAGATGTTTGTTAATGTATTAAGCTTATAAACAATTATTATCAAATGCGCAGGCATCTTGGTAAGCATATGTAGGATCCTTCTATGATATGTTAGTTCATCACAGCTCTGTTGCTGGTGGTAGCTGTGTCATTTATTCTTGGATGACAAAAACCTTCTGGGCGGTGCCTTCACTTATTATTCTTATGCTTGCATTGCTATTTTTTTAATTTTCTCCTTTGTTCATCAATTTTCCAAAAGGCGCTTTTATGGTTTTTCTTCTCTTCATCAACTCCTCTTAATAAAAGATTTTAACCACTAAAAACATCAAGAGTATCCCACAAACAAGAATACTGAATCTCAAGAGTTCTTGAGCTTAACATCATGACATCTAACATATTATGGAGGGGTCGTTTTTACAATATAGGTTAGCAGATGCATTTTGCAGAGTATTAAATTGAACTTTAACTTTGACATACTCTACTGTTTCATCAAAAGAATGGTCAGGTGTTCTGGGTAACTTAAGTTGGCATCATTGTGCGCAACTGCCCAAAGCTACGAATTTCTCTACAAAGTTGGTAGCAAATATCAACAAAGATAACATAAGCTCAATAAAGCGGCATATTAGATTGGAGTTGGTTCCTAAAAGAATTATGTGAAGGGTCACGGCCAGGATTAGTGGAGCCCACAGTGGTCTTAGTAGGTCAATAGGAAGTGTAACAATTTTCAAGTAACCTCTGTAGTGAGTACCACTATTAAAATCATAGTATATGCACGTGAAGGTGTAAAAATTTACTTAAGTTGTTATTGGCAAGCAACCTTAGTAACCTTTTTACTGCACAGGTTCCATTTCCTCATGCACTTTGTTGCATTGTATAGTAGGATGAATTTATTAATCAATTTTAGTATGGAGACAATTATCTATAGTTGAGTATGGATTATATTTTGGCCCAACACTCAGCCAGTATTCCCAATTAAATACTCATAATGTTGTATTAGTAGTGATTCATTCCCTTGCCCTGTTCAACCTGATCTTCGCTGAGATACCCCAGAGACAGTCTCTTTGGTCCAGCACACAGTCAGCAGCTATCCCATATTGTGACTCCTTCTTCTCTAGATCCACGCTCAGATCTTTACTCTTTTCTCTAAGAGTCTTCCAATTATTGCACACAGCAATAATATCGTTGAGACAGAATAGCAAAATGGAAGCTGATGATAGTTTACTCTTTGAACTATATCCTGAGTGAATAATCCTTTATTATCTCCTGTAATATCTGTGGTATCATCTAACTGTATTATCTTTCTTTATTATAGTGAATCCTAGGGAATATATATAGTGGGGATTCAGTAATCTAACCCTCAGTTGACACCACTTCAATACAAATGGCAGCAGTTGCCATTGAATCACCCATCCTCATCTTGGCAGCGATGGTCTTCCCCATCCTGGCTAGGATTTCGTCATTGGACATCCTCAAGACCTAAAATGAAAAGAGTCGGAAAGTGTGTCCCTAACGTTTTCCTCTCAATCCAAGCAAACCAACCATATTTGGCTAGCAACCTGATTAAATAATGGGACTTATTACCCATTAAGGCAGGTCACGCACCAACTAATTGATTTGCTAGTTGCAGGTGGCATCACTTGCCTCGCAACTTGCTATTCATTCCCAATCAATTGGTGATGAAACCTGACCAATCCCAATCAATAAACTTGATAGTTAATTAATATCAGATGCCCCTATTTCATTGGCAACTCCACCCAATGAGATCTTAAGTATTCATCCGGATCAATCCCTGATGGATACAACCAGGCGAATATTCCAAAAATCCCCCAAACATAGTTACTCCAAAACTTGGGCCAACCGATTTTCAATTCACTTCACCTTAGGGATTTTCCCCTAGCGATTCCAGGTAATCTAGCAGGCTGGGTATATGGGCAAAAATCCCAACAGAAGGAAATAAACCTACTGATACTATAATGACAATATAAGGATTACTAACCTCCTAAAGGGAAAATAAATAAATACTAAATTGAACAAGCCAATTTTTAAAAGAAGATCATATTGTTCAGTTTAGTTGAAGGATTCATTCTCAACTTTGCTAAATCTAACAGCTTTGCAACCAACGCTTCCAATACCATTAACATCTCTACGTGGGGAACTCTCTTTCCACTTGGCATAACTTTCCTGAGCAATTTTTATGGTTAATAAAAAGTAAAACCTAATCGCCCACCATAGTTTTGCTCCAATGTCATCAGATTCCCCGCTGGCTGCCCCAGTGTGGGGCAGTGGCAAAACTCCACCCGCCATTTTCCATCTGACAGAAAAATGCGCTCAGACTGGATCGCCCAGTCATTCCAAAACCATGGGACAAGTTGTTCCTCCCAAGGAACTCTATGCCCACCTCATGAGATCCCAAGTGGTGCCCCGCTGCCCCATGGTGCTCCCTCGGAGCAACATGCATTTTGGCCTTAGGGTCAAATATGGGAAACTTTTCCCATACAACGACCAAGCCATTATAAGATGGCTCAGGCGGTGATAGCACCATCCTGTTTTATTGAATTCTGCCCCAATAAGGGTATTTTAATCTTGGCTTCACTTGTGAAGCTGATGCTGCCACTGCAGCAATGGTGCCCCTGGTCTTCCAGGATACACCTCTCTTAACAATAAACACCTGGCTCCCAGCGGACACCACCTTGGTGGTTCAATTTTCTGGTTTGCCTACAAACCTTCCCCCTGAGGTGCTCCACCAGGAGCTGATGGAAGGTTTGGCAGCCTATGGCTTCAACCCCATCTTGCAATTCATGATCCCAAATGGGGCCACACGCCTCGCTGGGCCTCAGTTATATGCCACAATAAGCCCTGAAATGAGCAATATTTCCCCATCAATTCCTCCAAATGCTGCTACCCCATCTGCCCCGGACCATCCATTCTGGGCCCACGTCAAGGGCGGATGGACGATTTGTCCATCCTATTTTGAGTTAGACCACTTGAAATGCAAGTGCCCATATCTAGCAGCTTCTAATGATGCTGATAGTTTGTCTGACGGCCACCAATCCGCTGCCCACCCCACGCCAATTCTGGAATGGGGTATGATCCTACCTCCCCCTCCCCCAAAGCCTGTTGCTGCAGCTGCACCTGTAGCCACCAATCAGCCTCCACTGTGCCCCAGTGCCACGCATGAATCTTACAATCAAGTGCAGGATTCAACCCCATTTTGATCCCATACAACATCCAATAAATCAACTAATCCTCAACCATATGCCAATTCCCTGATTCAAATTTTGCAAAACCCATGAGAGTTATTGGATGAAATTGATAATTCAGATAATATCATTGAAGAACCATTACTGCAAGTCAACTGGTTCTGCAATTCATTATGGGATGCAGAATTCCCCCTCATTTGTATGCCCAAAAGCCAAATGCCGAACCATTCCACAGTGACCACCAGCTTGCAGTAGAAGCAGCTGCCACACCAGATTGCTTTCCCCTCCACAAAGCCGCCGCTAAATCAGTGGAAGCGCTCGCAGGAGGAATTCCACCTCCTGTTATACCCAAAAATCTTACTCCAAAAAGTAAGATTAATGAAAAACAACATCACAAAAATGTCACTGAAACTATAAAAATGTGGTAAGATTAGCACGAAATCTAAAAGCTAAGATCACCCAAACCAACATGGCAACATTCGTTAAATTACCAGACACCCACATTAAAGCCAAAAAGGCTTTAGCCAAATATTATACTTCCGATTTTGTGGTTTGCAATTACTTGGAAGTACCAATCATCAGAGATATTGAACCACACACTGCTGATGCCCTGACGACCTTGCTATCTGCCTTGACATGCACCCTACTCTGGGAAGGGATAGCTGCTGCCAAAGATGAGCCCCCCTCCCTTTCCACCATGGAGGGATAAGCGGTTTTCACTGCCCACCTGATTGGTTGTTTTGTTCAGTGTGATTTATTCAATCGCTCATTTGGGCGTTTTGTTTGAATCAATTAGTTACATTATTTTTAGTTTAAGTTTTTAGTTTGGTAATGTCCGTTTCCTGGTCAGCTTACCTCAGTTAAACAAACATCTCTACGTGGGCTGCCCTAGAATCATGTTGAAGTTCTATTGTTTTCTGAAGTAGTTATTCCTTGGGTTGGATTTAGTTTACCTGATCAATCACTGTATTGGACCAATCATTCCTAAAATTTATTATTTAGCTATAAAATAGGTTTTTTTCCCAACTTAACCACATATTTATAATAATAAAAGCAAGTGTTTATGTGTGTTTGTGTGTGGAAATGCCTATCTAAAACTACGGCATGCAAACTTTGAATCTTGTAACATGTTAGATGTAAGGTGGTCCATGTGCACCTCAAAGAACATATTTTTTGTTTTATAAAAATATAATTTAAATATAAGAAGTGAAAATATATAGTATCTTAATGTTAGTTGCCAAACTGTTATGGTTGAGCATTATGATATTTGATTGATTTGATAGTTCAATCATTTTGGCAGCAGTCAGCGGCATTTGGTTGATTTGATAAAAACTTTATTTTCAGCAGAATGGTTGGTGGTTTAGGTTGATTCAATAGGTTTATTTGGTTTTTGCAAGTGTTAAGTAGTTTTTGATTTTTTTGATGAATTTGATTTCTTCCTAGATTTATCTATGACCATCTACAAATATAAAGACGTATGTAAACATTTTAGGGCTTATTCTCAGGTTTATATGTGATTGATTTTAATAAGGGTAAGAGTGTGGTAATAATTGTATTAAGACAATTATCCTGTTGAGTTTTTAATGACCAATAGTATCAAAAACGCCTAGGTATTCTTCTTTAGCCATGTACTGACAGTGTCAGGCGAACAGCAAATAAGAGTTAGACTGGCCTTCCAGCCCAGATGCCAAAGCATTTGAATGGTAAACCAGAATGCCTGAGGCACTGCTGCTGATATGACGAATATGGAACTGGAAAGGAGTTCCACCAACATCTGCCAGTGAGCCAGAATTTCGTACAGGCACAAGTTAGAATACTAGACAAACATGGCCATTAACCCTGAGGGTATGAGAGTGCCAGCGGAAAAGGCGGCATAATTCTCAACATATAAAAAATGAATTTTGGGGAGGGTTCTAGTGGAAATTTTTTTTAAGGAAGTGGATTGACCAACAATTTTCTCAGTGTGATGCGACTGATTAAATAGTAGTCAATTTGGAGGAAAAACAAGCCAGGATTGGGTCCCACAAGTTTGACCTAACCAGAAAATTATTTGGGAATGGGTGGGTTAATTCCCTAGGAACTAACATCAAAAAATTTGGTGGCAGGCCAAGTCACTGTCAGTTCAACCTCAAATGTCCAACCAAGGCTCGACTACGTTTTCCAATGGTTGGCATGAAGGCGTTTGGCCCAACAAGCGGCGGGAATCCCCCAAGGCCACCCCACATAGGGGTGAGCCCATTTGGTTGGGAACTGGTTCAGGACGCCCAACCCACCCATGCTCAGTCACAGGGCCGTTTGTTTGGTTAGTGGCATTGTGTCAGGTGTAATGCCCAATTTGCCAGCAGGAAGCTTCAAAACCTCATCGATGGTATCTGATGCTGTTACCTGCCCATTGGGGATGATCCCTGACAATTTTGAGGAGGGGTTGATTTTTATGATCATAGTGTTAGCTGAATCAAAATCCATTGGGTATTTCAGCCAATGGGGCAGCCTTCATCCCTTTCTGACTACATGGAATCTGACGTTCAGGCTGAATCCCCCTCAATTTCAGGTCAATCAATTTCATTTTAGCGATCTTGGCGCAGATTTCACTGATTCCTCATAACAGTTATGCTGAGGTTAGTGTGGGTACTGGAAATGGGATCTGAAGTGAGAGAGCTGTTACCCAGAACTCATCTACTCCGTGAGCGAGATTGTCATGAGTAACAAGGGGTACAGACATCCTCGTTGGTACCTTCTTGCTTGGGAATGGGAAAATGGCCTGATTGACACCCAGAAGACGTTCCCCAGGACTTAAATTACCCTTCCTTTTACCAAGGGAAGGGCCCCACCACCGGGAAACTGTACAAGAGCCACATTCTTGTGCACCTTGGGTAACTTGATCGCCATTACCATCGCAGGTTTTTGGGGAGGGCGGGGAGTGATAGGGTGGGTTTTGTAAAATGCTTCAACCAATTCAATACAGTTTGCACAATTGTGTGCCTTGACCCAACTGTTCTTGTAAGCTGGGTAACCCTTCCAAGCCACGAGATATTGGATGGACTGGTGGGACTTATGTGATGCCAGGATGTTCTCCACCTCAGCCTCTTCCGCATCCTCAATAATGATTGGTTCAGGTTCTTCAGGGACTGTACCCTTGAAGGGTGACAGCTGGGAAACGTGGAAGATGGGATGTTGTTTCCAGTGGGCCAGAAGCTTCAAATGGAACGCACCATTACCCAAGACCTCTTCCACTAGATGGGGGCCAGAACGCTTACTCAAAAATTTATGAGAAGGCGCTTGAATACATAAATGGCGGGTATTGAGCATACCATAAGAACCCACTATAATATTGTGACCTGGTAGACGCTTATAATCTGCGAACCTCTTGTAGTCATCAATAGCTTTAGTAAGGTGTTCCCACACCAAAAATTGAGTTGACTTAATATGTTCAGCGTGATCTGCGGCAGCTTGGACCTCAGGCTGCAAGCAAGATCTGACTGAAAACGAAAGATTGTAACCCAATGTTGCTTCATAGGGAGAAAATCCTAAAGATGCATGTGTTTCATTTTTTTAGGCGAATTGAGTGAGGGGAAGGTCGTTAGCCCAGTTGTCTTATGCAGCTGCAGTATAACAACGCAGGCACTGTTTGAGAACTTGGTTGACTCGCTAGGTCTGTCCATCAGACTGGGGATGGTACGCTGTCAAATGGAAGGGGGATATTTTTAGGATAAATAGAAGTTCACACCAAAATTGCGCCATGAACTGTGAACCATGGTCGCTGATAATCTCCTGGGGGAGACCAAACATTGTGAACACGTGATGCACAAAAGGGCGGTAAGTCTCCTCCGACGTAATTGTGGAATGGCAAGGAATAAAGAGGGAAAATTTTGTGAAACAATCCACCACCACCATCACTGCCATGAACCCATTAGAGCAGGGGAGTTCGACAACAAAATCCATGGACACCAACGTCCATGGACCCTCCACCTGCTGTAAGGGGTGTAAGAGACCATCTCTACTGGAGCAGTCTGACTTAGCCCAAGCGCAAGTAACACAATCGGCGATCCAGGCTGGAACTTCTTTTGTGAAACCTGCCCAATTGTAGGTCTGTTTGATCAAATCAATACATTTCTTAGTACCAGGATGACCGACCATGAGGGGGATTGTGATGTGCGCGGAATACCTCGGTTTGGAAGGAGGGGGAACCCAAATGCGAGATTGGAAATATATAAGACCCTCCCTCAGTGAGTATAGGGAGTGTTTATGCTTCTGGTGAGATAACTGCTCAAGCAACTCCACGCCCTCAGGGCAGGCCATTTGACTGGCTAAAACCTGAGCAACTAACAGAGCGTCAGGGGCCATAGCGATGGAAGAAACAACAGGGGGGACAATTGACAGGATTTGGGTGGTGGGGTTTACAGTGACAAGATCCACTTCTTCTGGATCCACGGAACAGTGGGCGGGGATGCAGCTGAGAAAATTGGGGAGTACATTGAGCGCACCTTTTACGACTTTGTATTTGAAATTAAAACTACACAGGTCCTAATAGGTTCAGGCTTGCCGATGTGCCAATTTTTGGGGTTTACAAAAGTACAAAAGGGCTGGTGATCCGTGCAGACCATTAGTTCATGATGGGCACCCTGTAACAGGTACCTCCAATGAGTTAGGGCCCATGCAACGGCCACCAACTCCTTGTCATAAATTGCCCAAGTCTGTTCCGTAGAGGTGAACTTCTGGGAAAAGTAGGCGACTGGGTGTTCCAAGCCATCGTGCTCAAGGAGCAACACTGCGCCACAGCTACTGATGAAGCGTCGCAAGCAATTATATATGGCTTGATGGGATTGGCATGTTTCAAAATGGGAGGGGATACAAACACCTCTTTGATTGATTTGAACGCCTGTAGGCATTCAGAAATCCAGAAAAACGGAACATTTTTCCCTGTAAGGGGGTGGAGCGGGGCAGCAAGCTGGGAAAGTGCTGGGGAGAACTTTTTCAAAAAATGATGGTTCCCAAGAAACTCCATAGTTGTTTTTGGGTAGTTGGGGTTGGCCATTCCCAGATAGCATCTAATTTATTGGGAGGAATTGCATAACCATCTTTAAGGATGAGGTTCCCAAGAAAGGTAACCTCCTCCTTATAGAATTCACACTTGGAAGGTTTGACTAACAAATCCTGCCTTATGCAAGGCGGCCACAACTGCTTCCAAGCCAATAGCGTGCTGCTCAGGAGTCAGGGGGTGGACCATAATGTCCTCAATATATGCTACTGCGCAGGTAAACTGGAGGTCACCCAGTACATTGTCGATCATGCGTTGAAAATGTAGTGGGAGCGTTCTTCAGCCCAAAAGGCATTACGCGGAATTGGAAAATGCCCCACTTCATCCAGATTGCTGTTAACCATTCTTGCCCTTTCATTACCTGAATCTGGTTGAATGCATTGACGAAATCCAGCTTAGAAAACACCCAAGATTTGGTGATTGCTTGGCTTATCATCTGTTCGAAAGGCAGGGGTAGGAATCAGAAACCGTGATTTTAAATAAGTGTCCATAGTCCACACAGGGGCGGAGAGAACCATCAGCTCTTTTGGCGAAGATGATGGGGGACACATCGGGCGAGGCCTCCTTGAACAACCACTTTTTTCTCAAAATATCATCCAACCAGGTGTTGAGCGCGGCCTCCTCCTCTGCTGTGTGGGGATACAATGGGCAGTTGATATTCACCAACTCCACCGTCGTGTGAAAACCACAGTCAAATCTAGTGTGGGGAGGCAAACAATCCGCCTTTTCAGAATCAAAAATGCTTTGATAGCACATTAAAATTTCTGTAAAATTGGAGTATATGCCCGTAGGGGAGACGAGGGACGTGATAGAACTGCAACCTTGAGCTTTCTTAAGAGTGTCAACTAGGTGGGACCATCTAGTACTAAAAAAAGAGTGTCAACTAGAGGGAATTCACCTTCTATTTAATCATTAGTGAATGACAGCATGTTAGACTCCAGGTGAATTTTGACATGTTGCCAGCGCCACCATCCCACTCTTAAGATCACTGGAAACGTCAAGTTTGGCATAGCAGAAAAGCGATCATAGAAGCTGAACTGATGATTGAGAATGTGACTGGTCGATGTACAGGTATGAGGTTTGGGAGGCTGACAATGCAACCATCACCGAGGGGCGTGCATCCATGGCAAGTTCCAATTTCTGGGCCAGTTCCACACTCAAGAAATTTCCCGCGGCTCCAGTGTCCACCAGGGCCTCAAAGGAGACGTGATGGGACCTAACATTATCCTTCATGGGTACTAAGAATTAAGCAGAATTCTCTATATTGTAGTTGTAGATGAATCCATTGATAAGGGTGGTTAGCTGAGCGGGTAAAACTGCTTCCACCCCTAGTGCAGGTTTTGAGTTCAAAACCTGTACTGGCTAGAAAACAATCTCGGTGTTATATTTGTCCCAAGGTCGACCCACCTTAAATAATGAATCCATTGATACCAAAGAGATGGTAGTGGGGTCAGGAGAAACCACTAGGCTTTAGTGGGGAGCCATCTCGTTGCAAATCAGGATGTCAGATTCTGCTGACAGGGGCAGAATAGATGCGGCAAAAATGGGGTATGGGTTTGGTGTTAGTGGGTAAGATAGGACTAATGTGGACAGAAATAATCTTCTTTACAACCTGGTTCAGTTGAAAAGAAGGGACCATTACTGCGCCAACATATGCGAGAAAGGCAGAAATGGCTAAGAATAATGGTTGGTCAATTATGTCAGGCAAACAGCAAGTAAGAGTTATACTGGCCTTCCAGCCCAGATGCCAAAGCACCTGAATGGTAAACCAGAATGACTGAGGCACTGCTGCTGATATGATGAATATAGAACTAGAAAGGATACCACCAATATCTGCTGGTGAGCCAGAATTGTGTACAGGTACAAAATAGAATACCAGATGAACCTGGCCATTAACCCCGAGGGGTATGAGAGTGCCGGCAGAAAAGGCAACATAATTCTCAACATATAAAAACTGAATTTTGGGGAGGGTTTTTAATGGAAAATTTTAAGGAAGAAAAATTGACCAACAATTTTCTCAGTGTGATGCAACTGATTAAATAGTAGTCAATTTGGAGGAAAAACAAGCCAGGATTGGGTCCCACAAGTTTGACCTAACCAGCAAATTATTTGGGAATGGGCAGGTTAGTTCCCTGGGAACTAACATCGAAAATTTGACAGCAGGCCGAGTCACTGTCAGTTCAACCTCAAATGTTTGAACCAAGGCTTGACTACGTTTTCCAATGGTTGGCATGAAGGCGTTTGGCCCAACAAGCGGCGGGAATCCCCCAAGGCCACCCCACATATGGGTGGGCCCATTTGGTTGGGAACTGGTTCAGGACGCCCAACCCACCTATGCTCAGTCACAGGGCCGTTTGTTTGGTCAGTGGCATTGTGTCAGGTGCAATGCTCAATTTGCCAGCAGGAAGCTTCAAAACCTTGTCGATGGTATCTGGTGCTATTATCTGCCCATCAGGGGTGATGCCTAATGGATTTGGGAGATAGGAGATTTTTCTGATTGTCATATTAATCGATTTCAACTGTCAAGCATTCTGGCCAATTTATTGGTCTTCATACCTTTCAACCATTTGAAATCTGAGCATCAGGCTGATTGCCACTTAAATTAGTTATGATCAATTTCATATTGGTGATCGCAGCGCAGATCTCACTGATTCCTCATAGCAGTTCTGCCAAGGAGAGTATGGGTAACGGAAGCAGGATCAGAAGCAGGAGGGCTGTTACCCACCGCTTGTCTACCACGTGAGTGAGATCGCCCTGAGTAATGAGGGGTACAGCCATCCTCTTTGGTACCTTCTTGCTTGGGAATGGGTAAATGGCCCAATCAATGCCAAGAGGATGTTCCCTGGGAATTTTTAGACAGCTTCACATCTTGCAACTTGAGAACAACTTAGAAAAGATAACATCCCTCCAACTTTTACACAAAAGAACTTAAGCATAAAAATAGATAAAGAAAACTATCCCTTAAACTCTTACACAGGATAACAATTTATAAACTGTATATTACTTATTCAATTGTATTGAGTTACCTTCTAAAATTGCCTGTCTTTTTGATAAAACAAGAGGTTAAATAAGGAATTTGGCGGTCAACTCTTTGGTTGGCACCAGTTGGGATTTTTATGTGCCCACATTACCCAGATTAATCAGTTATTGTTCATCTGCTTGTCCACAAGGATATTCATCCTACTAGTGGATGTGTGAGTAATCAATTATATATATAATAACTATTGTTTGGAGTATCATCATGACAAATATTAGGTAATTCTCTGTGGATTGATCCATTGGATCAATATGCTGGATTGATTGATCATTCTTGAGGTGATACCCAACATTAAACAAGTGTTTAGGTTGTAAATTTTACTATTGCTTAATTAACTTACTTGTAGAAGTTAACTAAGTTTAGTCACCAATTAACGAAGAGAAATTTAAAGTTACTGGCAAGTAATGCGGCCTGTGATAAAGCAACTTTCTAGTTAACCTTTTAGGGATAGCAACCTGCTGTTTAGGGTAATGTGAAGAATGGGATATTTCCACATCGCCATGAACCAAGATTTGCAGGAGGTCATAGGCAAGGACCCATAAGCAGGCGTGTGTGGAGGTGGTTATAGATCCTATTAGTTGGCTTGATGAACAGTTGTTGCTAAATCCTTAGAAGATGGTAAGGACAATATTGATGCTTAGGAGGATTGTCTGTCTATCAGAGAAGGCATACAGAAAGTCAGCAGCCTTATCAAAACCAGAGGTATAGTTCATTTTCCATTAAAAATCCAGAGTACCTTAAAAAATCTCAACAAATGATTTTAAGATTTTAATGTTATTTTCGATTTTGAGGTTTTTATTGCATATATTAGAAGATGAAGTTGCATAAACACCTTCGTCTGGTTGTATTTATGTTAAGAAGCGGTGGATATGGGTGAATTTGCCTCATGGAGTCTGCAGGAAGCGGGCTATCCACAAGCCTATTTTAAAAATCTCAGCCTCTGATATTTATCTTGGCCCATTCTGGACTATTTGTTAGGTACCCCAGATTTTATGGAAACTTTTCCATATTTATTTTCGTTTGTAGGGGATGAATCAAAGCTCAGAATTTCTATGTTGACCTTATCAAAAATTTATAAATTAAAATTTATTAAAAGTTTTTGGAGACTTCTTATTTGCTCGGCTGATGCTCCCCTTGACTCTCAATACTTTCATTTTTGGCATAATTCAGCTTGGCAGCCCCTGATTCGCTGATCTGCCCTTTGCCGTTGTCCTCATCAATTCTCATTTTGGCAGATTTCAGGTTGGCAGCCTTTGATTGACTTGATTGCCATTTACATCAGCTCTGGCCTCCTCCACTCCTAGGTTTAAATAATTTGTTATCATCTGACTCATCAGAATGCCATTTTTGAGGGTCATTGCCCTCAAACCATATGCTTTTATTATTATCATTGATATTATTAAGAGCCCCAATCTCTGAATTAGGGGAGATCAGGGCTATGGGACGGTCAGGCAGCGCCTTGATTATCACATCACCCCCCTCAGAGGAGAGCCCCTTGCGCTCCCAGCCTTCCTCAACCCACTGAGGACAGTTGGTACAGTGGTTAGGATATTTAATTGAGGTCTTCATATTCCTATAGGGGAATATAGAGGTAATGTGGCGATCTGGCAAAGGCTTGATTGCCACATCACCCCCTCTAAGATATAATACTTGGTGGCGGTGGTAGCAGGGATTATTGGCTTGAACTATCTAACTTTTGAAGAAGATGTGGGATCCTCAGGGATGATTTGGACAGGTAGATTTTTTGGCCTGCTGGTAAAGCTGGTCTATTTCTCCACACAGGTTTTTTATTTTTTAAGAATAAAGCCAGCTAGAAAACATGGGTTTCTGCTGGGACCTTCTTGGTAGAGTGAGCAATATGGGGTACATGGGCTTATCAGCTGGAATGCGGGTTATGGGAACTTGAACTCTAACCTGGAGTATGTTGTGAGGAGTGCTGAGAGTGGGCCAGTCCAGATGTCCTTTAGGGGTATATAGGTGGCAACTCACTACCTTTTGAGGAGGTGATGACAACCATGATCATAACTGGGCCAGGAGGATAGTTTTCAGGAGGAAGCAACAAGCCCAAATGCAAGCATGTTTTCTCTCCTGAAACTTAATTGTTGCCCATGGGAAAAGGGGAATAGGGTATGAACTTCATCTAATGTGATGAACGGGATCTTTCCATATCACCATGAACCAATTTGGCAGGAGGGCCCAGGAAAGGGCCCACAAGCAGGAGAGTGCAGCGGTGGTTAAAGATCCCATTCGTTGGCTTGATGAACAGTTGTTGCTAAACCCTTGGAAGATGGTAAGGACAATATTGATGCTTAGGAGGATTGCCTGTCCACCAGAAAGAGCATACAGAGAGGCTGCAGCCTTATCAAAACCAGAGGTATAGTTCATTTTTTGTTCAAAATCCAGAGTGCCTTCACAAAATTCATCAAATAATTTTAGAATCTTAAAATTTATTTTTTATTTTTGAGGTTTTTTATTTCATATATTAAAAGACTAGTTTGTCCTAAACACCTTCGTCTGATTGTATTTATGTTAGGAAGTGGGGGATACGGGGGAATTTGTCTCATGGAGTCTGCAGGAAGAGGGCTATCCGCAGGCCTATTTTGAGAATCTTGGCCCCTGATATCCGTCTGGGCCAGTTCTAGACTGTTTATTAGGTACCCCAGGCGTTAAGGAAACTTTTCCGCATTTAGTTTCATTTGTTAGGGATGAATCAGAGCTCAGAATTTCTGTGTTGACCTTATCACAAACTAATTAATTAAGATTCATTAAAAGTTTTAATGACTTCTTATTTGCTCAGCTGCTGATCCCCTTGACTCTCAATACTTTCATTTTTGGCATAATTTAGCTTGGAAGCCCATGATTTACTGGGCTTCCCTTTGACGGCTTTTTATTTCTCATTTAGCAGATTTCAGAATGGCAGCCTTTGATTTGTCCTGATCGCCATTTAGTCAGTTCTTGCCTTTTCCGCTCCTAGGTTTAACCAGTTTTGTTGGAATCTGATTCATCATAATGCCATTTTACAGGGTCGTTGCCCTCAAACCCTATGATTTTATTATTATCATTCATATTATCAAGAGTCCCAATCTACGCCTTAGGGGGGAGCAGGGATATGGGACGGCTATGAAGTGCCTTGAACGCCACAGGTAAGAGTCCCTTTACCTAAACAAGTTGTTACCTAATAAAAGTAACTCAATGAGAGTTTAGTAAAGGCGTTGGTACATGTACTTCATTTTTAGCTTGGAAGCTTTGCACTGAGAGTCAGCGGGAGAATTTACTTAAAATCAATAAAGAAGACTATAGTTCCTCCCTGAAGCTGTCCACAGATTCCAGTCTCATTTGGTGGATCACTTTCAAGCGTGGATGTTTGGATATCTCCCACCGCGTCGCCGACAGCTGGTCTCCTCCTAGTTCCCAGTCTGGTTCATCAAATCAGACCCCTTCCTCCACACGTGCTCAATAGTGGCTACGTCCCCTACACACGTTCCCTCCCCCTTCCCATAAGTGGCGTTCCCGCTGGCAACAAGAGATAGCATCGCTTCTCTGGGGTGCCTCCCCTGGTACTAAGTTTTGTCTCATCTGAGTCATATTCAGAAGTGTCCGTCCCATGGTCGGCCTTCCCCGCAATAGATTCAAATAAAGAAGACTATAGTTTCATATGGCCCTGGAGGACTAATTCATTGGCAACGGCCTTAATTTCCACTTGGGGCTTCAACCAAAGATTTGAGCGCCATACTTACTTATAAATTCCATTGGTTTATTAAAATAAACCAGAAACTAAATAAATTAGTAATATAAATATTTGTCCATAAAGTTCAATAAGCTAGACTGTTTTGCTCTTGTGATTAGAGTTTTGGAACAATAAGAAATCCTTTGGAGCCACGCTTGCATTGATGTAGCAAAATCTTTTCTTTTTAATACCAATTATCCCTCAAACCTGCCAGCGCCTTAAGTCGTTTACTTGTGTGCTAGCCCTCATCACTTTGCTGAGCATCAGCTTGATCAATACGTTGAGGCTTTGGATACTGCAGACTCCATTAATGAAAAAAATCCTCAACTATACCTCCTTATGCCACATGACGCTGATGCCCCAACTCCTATGCTACCCGCCATGGTCTGCCAGCTAAAGCGGGCACTGGAAAAAAGTTTCCCCAAAGCTTCCCTACCATCTGATATGGCTTCCTAGGCTGATAAATTGGGGGAAATATTAGTATTTTTTATTTTTATAATCCCTTTGTTTGGCTCATTTGCGAATAAAGATGCATGGCGGCTTCCCTTTTTGGGTTGGACACCACTAGCGCTAAAAAAAGTAACCTTTTGTTTATCTTGCTGTTAACTTCGCAGACTCTGCGTGATGAGAAGTAAGAAGAACAACTGAACCTAATCCTAGGTTAAGTTATAAAGGAGTGATGGGAATAACCTCTGAACCTGAGCTGAGGTTAAGTTCTACCAAAGAGGGAAGAAGTACCTAATGATATTCCCAAATACCATTCAAGATTAGTAAAAGCACCAGGTTGGTGTTCAACCTATAAACATTTTTTTACAAGAAGCTCAACTAGATTAATAGTCTTCATACTATTACTGCCACATATAATTTATTATCAACAATTCAAACAACGCACATACAAGGAAACTGTGCAGTTAAAAAAATCTGAAGTGAGTTACTATCTGAAATGAGTAAATGGATCCTGAACATTTAACATTTGGTGCTCACTACAAGGGATTTTTGAGTGCCAAGCTCCGAGTTTTAACATTTTGTGCTTACTACAGGGGTAGTTTGAGTTAAAAGACAGATTTAATAAGAAGATCTTATCAGTTATGTACTTAAGAACAAATCACAAAAGTTTGGATGTAATTTGAAATTTTCAATAAGTATGCGCTTAACTTGGCGTCACAGGCAAATTTCATTGCATTGGAAGAATGGGTGAGGAAGGCCAAGGAAGAGATGGAACAAGGTGGAAAAATCAACAATGACCTCTGTGGAAGGTCAAGTTCTTGAAGCGCAAGTAGGGTTAACTAATCAAAAAGTATTTTTTCAGAAGGCCAATTGAAAAAGAGATTGAAAATACATATGCCAGATTACTGAAGAAATAGTGAATCTATTGAAACGCGTAGAAGAGCTGGAGAATCACCAATGTGATTGCATGCAAAGGGAGGAATAAAAAGCTGACACCAAATACATGAAACTCAAGTTGGGAAGCTCCAACCACATAGAAATTTGCATGGGTCATCTGGAGCAACTTCAGAAATGCCCCAAAGTTACTCCTATGTTCAATAAAGGTGTTGAGCAAGAATTTCTACCAATGGAACTACAGACAAACTTCAGAGCACATTAAAACTAACCACACTTAATCAGTATAACGCCAATGCATTTTCTGAATATTTTGAGATAATGATGTTCAGATTCAGTGACTGATGAAAGGCACTGACCGTCATGAACTGCTTGAACACCAATTGTCAGAATCTGGTTTTACCACATATAAAGGGACAATTGGTCTTATAATGAGGTTAAGGAAGCCATTATGATAGAATTAGGAAGCCTTAAGAAGATGTCTAATTTCAAGCAGGTATTCATGGGCATTCATTCCAAATAGATGAAACTTGTGCAGCTTTTGTGGATACTTCTTCCAGGATACACAGATCCTGGATGGTGCAAAAGTTCTAACGATTTTGATGCTCAAATTGTGATGCAAATGGCACTTTAACCCTGTCATGATTCTGATATGACTGATTGATAAGCCCTGAGTTGACATTTTGGAATTGAATGGAATCCGCCGAATAGTTATGAGTATGATTAACTCAGGCGTTTTGAAATGAGACGATATTGGGTTATTGGGAAATCGGCCAAATTGGGCGATCATGAAATTAACAAATGAAGAAATGAAGGAATCAATGAGATATGGCGAAGTGAATTACTAAGCCATAAAAGTGGTACCATCTGAAGTTACTACAATACAAGCAGGATGAGATGATCTAGGTAGTTAAGTTGTTAGTAGTTTTCAGAGTAAGATAACAATGAGAATCCGCTGTATTGATATTAAATAAAAAGAGAGTTTAGGGAGCGAGTGCTCCATAATTATTTACTTATAAGTTTATTCTGTTGTGTCAAGGACAACAATCATCATATCGTTGATCCTAATTGCTCAGCGGGTTGAACCCTGTGCAAACAATCCATCGGCGTATCTCTTAAATACCGCTAATTTTAGACAGTGGTGCTCGCTACAGGAGCCCATTGACAATAACAATACAATGAAAACTCAGTTGCCGGCTATGTTGCATTCAGATCATTTTGATAAAGAATCTGCACGAAACGCTGGGTCTGTTGCCTATGAGGAGTTGAGACTCGCGTTAGATACTGTGCTCAAAAGGTAAGATGAGTTGCTTCAGAATGTTTACAGTGATAAGTTGCCACCATCTGATCTTGAAGGAAATATTCATGGGTTTTTTCACTAATTTGAGTTTGCAACTGAAGGTACTTCAGATTGACGAAGGGCGAAATTATTGCTCACTTTTTTGGATGTTGGGAGTGCTGATCAAGTTGTTTGTTACCTCTCAGCTAGTTCCCTTTCCTACCATGAAGTTAAAAAGATGGTGTTGCAGTTGTTCGGTGGATCTTCAAAAATGTCACAGCGAAAAGCAGAATTTTTAACCATTGAGTTTCAACATAATGAGACCCTCACTGCGTTTACTGATTGATTCTCAGCTGAAGCCCATGTGTTAATTGGGGCAGGAGTTTTAACTGAATGTGATATAATCATAGCATTGAGATTTGCTGTGAAACCATAACAAGAGAAGTTTAATGCGTTGGCTCCATATTTAGAGGTTGATGTATCTTTGCTTAAGCTTGTTCAAATTCTACACCGATTATCTACTACTTTCCTCCACCCAGTATAGAGTGGAACCCTATTGCCTCTGCTGCTAGCCTTGTTTATATGGAGGAATCATCCCTCCCTGTTCAGCGCCTGGTTGGCATTCCCTGACCTTATTATCATCACCAGTCTCGTTTTCAACCAATTTGCCAACAGCAGTTCACCTCCCAGGATGGGCCAGGTTACACTGTTCGATACAAGTCAACCTTTTTTGGTGGCCCATTTTACAACACACAAGGACGCAGGTCTCATAGGGTTAATTGCTTTTTGTG